>JBBEEM010000047.1:0-55622 GCA_037305995.1 Sclerodermus sp. 'alternatusi'
CTATATATGATTTCAATACTTTTTAACAAGATAAGAAAAATAATGTATTTTTTGTAGTGATTACATATTTTAAATAAATATATTCTTTTTATTGTTATACCTTTTATTAAGAGAATTCATTAAATAAGTGTATAAATAATATATATTTTTTGAATAAGGGGGTTTTTAGAAGGGATAACTACTGTAGGAATGTGAGAGAGAGAGAGAGAGTGAGAGGGAGAGTGAGTAAGATGAAGAGTGAGAGAAGAAGTATGTAAGTAAGAAAATGCGTGAATGATTATGATTGGGCGAACGATCTTAGTCGAGCGTGTACGAAAATTGGCGGAATGAGCGACTAGGGTGTGTGCGATTTTGTTAGAGAGAGTGTGGAAAAAGACGTGGTGCGAAGTCGAACTGAAGTCTAATTGTATCTTGTTTCTTCTTATTAAATATTACTCTTTATATATATCCTGTTTTCTACACTACTTGGCGTATTTTTTTACATCGGGATGTTTTTTATGGGGATTTCACTAATTTTTGTAAGTTAGCGTTGAAAATTTATAATATTTTTTAATAGTATCTTCAACTTTTTTAATTCATATCACGTATTTCCTTATATCAACTCTATGACGTCATGTTGTGACGTCATTAATAAAAAGTTTTCAGGTGATAGGAAAAGTTACAATTTATATTTTTTTCAAATTATTTTCATCTATTTAGATTCAGAACACGTATTTCATTATATCAAGCTTCATGACGTTACCGTCTGACGTCACTAATGGCAGATTTTCAAGGGGTGCGAAAGTAAAAATTTATAATATTGTTATCTAATTATTTCCATCTATTTAGGTTCGGAACACGTATTTCGCTATTTCAAGCTCTATGACGACACGCTGTGATGTCACAAATAGCACATTTTCAAAGGGTGCGAAAAGTAATAAGTAACAAAAATTTATAATATTTTTTAACATTATTTCCAATTATTTAGGTTCTGTTCGAAATCGGTTAGTACCGATCGTCGCCGCTAGCTAGGTGACTAGATCGCGCCGTGGCACGTGGCCCGTGCGTCTAGCGCCTAGTAATAGATTCTCGCTAGCACTAATGAGTGGTGATAGCATTATCTTGGCGGCATCGGCTCACTAACTTCGCAGTCGCCAGTCATCCACTGACCCACACAGGTTGAGAGTGTCTCTCAATCTTCCTACCACTTCAATTCCAGTGTTTGAGGTGTCCTCAAACACTTTCCCGCTAACATCTCTGGTGTCCAGAGACGCTAGTTCCTTTCCAGGCACCGTGGCCTAACTCTCCTTCTTGGGACTAATCGACCCTCTGAGGTCCAACATCTTTCGTCGTAGGCTTCTCAGCCATCGATTTCACCTTTTGTATGCGTCTTCAGCTAGAGGAGGTTCATGTGACAAGCGTCTTGTTACATCTCCAATAGTTGAAGTTCGTTGTATTGCGCCGTGTCAAATCACGGAAATTAAAGAAACATTCGTTTGTTTCTATCTTTTGTTTAATTAATTATCAAGAATAATTTCAGCCTTTTGAATTAATAAATTAATTGTAGATTAAAACATAGTTTATTATATCCACCTTCACTGATCCATTCTGGTCTCGCACAGGTTCGAAACAAGGTATTTCACGATATATTGCCATATGACGTCACACTCTGACGTCAGTAATGGTACGTTTTCAAGTATATTACGAAAAGTAAATAAAAAATAATAAATAATTAATAATTAAATAATATTACTCATTTATTGTGACAATTATTCGCAAATGATAATGGTTAATTTATAAAAATGAAACAATAATTTATTAATTATCAATTAGATTTATTATTGTTTAGTTTATTTATTAAAATAATATGAAAAATAAATAAAAAAATTAATTTACATTGTGAAGGTATAACATTTTCAACTCTATTTCCGATAATATAAGCTTAGAGAACACGGTATTTCGCTATATCTGTGTTTATTACGTCAGGCTCTGACGTCACTAATGGCACGCTTTCAAGCGGTGCGAAAAAGATGGAGAATGAGATGACGACGACGATGACGACGACGGAACTGAACATGCATTTTTCAAAAATTGAAAAATTGAAAATTTATACAACTGCACTTTTTATGCATTTTGGATGTATTTAAAAAAATTTTTTTGTGTTATTTTGCTTGAAAAGGTCTCAAAACGTGTTTTGGCGTTAAAATTTCTTGAAAAAATCGACTTCAAATTTTTGATGTTTCGGAAAAAGGATACTCGGTGTTTCGCGTACAGTAGCACATGACATCACTGTATGGCTATACTACTTGGCGCGAGATTCTACCGAGTCTCCTGATTCGTTGTTCTTAGAATCTATGGATGAATTTAGATGGTTTTATATATTATTTTGCATAAAATTAAGTGTACTTTGAGATTGTGGAAAGAAAAAGAATGTTTATCGGTGTGTGAGATAGTGTCTAGTTCGGCCCACGGCCGCTAGATGGCTAGGCCCGCATGGCGCGCCTATACGGCCCATGCTTATCGCTTCTCGCTATTGATAAAGGGACCATGTCCTCTTATCAATAGCGACGAAGCACCTGCCCAGCGCAGTATCCAGCCATCCCGCTACCGCACAGGATCTTGAAGGCTCTTCAGGATCTTCCTAACCATCTATCCGTCTGACTAAGGCTCTTGGTTCAGACATCCTCCTGCCTTCCGCAAGGGCTCCTTGCGAGGCTTCCGATCCTTTGGATACTTCAGGATACTTGACCGTCAAGGATTCCTGAAAGTCGCGATACCGGTCTCCATTCGTGGACATCTGCTTGCCAGCCGAGCAGGTTCGAATGTAGGAATTGTTCACTACGCCAGACGTGTGATCAATTTCCTACCGCCACTTTCATTAGGCTAATTAGGGCTCCTAATTAGCCTTCTGATCGTGGTGCTCTTTTTGTATTGCCCCAGTGTCTCTACAGCGCTGGAAGTTCACTGCTGTATGTATTTTTGTTTGACGAATTTAACAAATATAATTTCAGTAAAAATTATCATTGGAGTTCTTCATTGACCTTTTCTTTCTCTCGTAGTCGTAGAGTTTCGCATCTTTTTCGCACAATCGGGACACACCTTTTTGGACCGTGTGACTTCACGTTACCGATAAAACTGAAATTCGTTGTTCTCAGGATCTAATTGATGAATTTATATAGTTTTATATATTATTTTGCATGAAATTAAGTGTACTTTAAGAATCTGGAAGAAAAAAGCATGGTTATCGGGTCACAAATTTTCTGACCGCGTGACGTCAGGTGACCAAGAAAATAGAAATTCGATGATCTCAGGATCCTTTTGATGAAATTATATGATTTGATACATTATTGTGTATAAACAATTTTGTAACAATAATTTGCTTATTATTTGTTTATGGAGAACTTGGCGATCCTCCATGCGCTTTTTTAAATAACACAAAATAATAATATTTCTCGTTTGTCGTATAATTTCGTAGTTAGTATTATGTTTGCTTACGCTATGAATTCGTAGCTACTAGTTGATGAGAACAGAAAATTTGTCAACATGCATTTGCAGCTGCTGTTGGTAAAAGCTCTTACTTTAGACGATAAATGATTATCAATTCTGTTAAGCAGACTATAAACTTCATCAAACTGAACACTTTGGTGATGATACATCACGTCCTATAGTTAATATTTAAACAGTGTGTTTTAAAATCATATGCTGTTTAAAAAAGCATGATGGCTCGTCAATTCTCTATAAACAAATTGTAAAAAATTGTTTAGAAGCATTCTATAATGTACTTGTAAGCATATTTTTCAGAAATTAGTAACATTTCTAAAATTAATAAAGCTTTCTGAATAAATTTTAACGACTAATCCCTTTTTTGGTATCCTTTGTATTAAGAGATTTCAATTAATATAATAGTTTACTTGTATAAATGTCTTTTGTTAGGAGATAACTACTTGGCACATTTTTTTTGCATCTTGATGTTCTTTAGGGGCTATTTTTATAATACTAAATTTACATAAATGTTATACTTTAATAAAGCATTAAAACATTTTAAAAATTCATTTTTACTAAAAGGTTAAAATGTACAAAACTGAGTTTTTATGAATATGTACATTCCAAACAAAGTCGGTCACTTATCAATGTTTACGTGAAAAATTATTCTATCACGAATATTTTAAATCGGAAGGAACGAAACCAACCCCATTAAATGCGTCGAAAGTTTCAGTGACGAAAGATTTCGCGTCGAAAACATGCGTGTCGAACTGGTCTGTGTTGAAACAACGGGTCCCTCCCATATAATCTAAGTAATAATTTTATGCTTTATTTTTCAACAATTATACCCAGACGGTATAATGCAACAATAGGTTAACACTGCTCAACCTCTGCACAGCAATTCTACCGTGCAGCACTGTTGAAAACAATGCACCTTTTCAAATAGTTTTAACGTTGCACTGTAGCCATATGTTGCCTAGTGAGTACAGTGCAACGGGGTCCGAAATTACTGTTCAAGACGCCCCGAACAACATTTTTTATGCTGCGCGGAGCACCGTTGAACAGTGGACTCCAATTTTTAAGAATGCAATGATTGTCTTTTCCCGAGAGTCCGGTATATATATATATATTGTAACGCGCGCTTTTGCGTAACCCCGGGAGGAGGTGAATCTCCCGACGTTACAACGCGGTCGCAATTATTTAATAAGAAATCACCGGAGCTCCTCACCCCTGAGAAAACCGACCCCGGTGAAAGGGGCCCAGAGGAGGTTCTCCCGTTGGAGAGGACTAGGTGGTGTCTGAATAATGACACAACAGGACTACTGTCGACTCGCGGTTTTATTCTTCGATTCGATACAATAAAATTAATAAATTCCCCGTAGGGTCGCAATAATACATTAGATAAATTTAAGGATAATCCGCGCGGGGTGCCCGTACACCCTCTGTAGTCTCACCTAGTGGATGACGGACTTCTCGGCAGTCCGTCGGCGTCGGCAACGCAGAGACCGCTGAGCTTCCTGCAGCAACGGCCCCCACGTCACAGGGAATGGGTCGTCTGAAACACCCAGGAGCTTTTCCGGCAACCTGGGCGGACGTTCCCCGGGGATGAGGACTAGGTCCCGAGCTTGACGACTGCTGCGACAGTCGGAGCACACGATCCCGCACAAATGCAACCGGGCACGGTCAAGTCCGTGTCCCTTGACCGGCGCTTACGCTCTACACAATAATATGATTGAGCGCGTGGCGCTCCACTTACTACTTTTGTAGGTTTTTTCCAAGCCGGGCAGTGGTGGTCGGAGGAATCGACTGGTCTTCTGGAGCGGGTCCCACAGGGTATATCCGGGATCCTACGCACTGTCACACACGACACACTCCACTCCGGCCGAGCCTTGAAGTAGCGGATTTTCGCAAATATTATCTCGAGCGACTAACGTCTGCACGCTTCGACGATAATACTTGAAGTGATTAGCCAGCTGATCGCGCGATATCAGCTAGCCCCAGTAAGGGAATTTAAATCTGTTAAATTCCCTTCAAGGACGCCTCATTAGCTAACACTAGCGTAATGAGGAACGGCAATCAGCTGTGTCGAACGACAACAACAGCGATCACCGTTGACGTCCTGGACCGAGCTCAGCTGATGCTATCATTAGGAATAATAATATATTCCAATCAGCTGAGCCTGTAACGGATTTTTATTAATAAAAATGCCACGTTACAATATCTCCGAGGAAAATTTCACATTCGAGAAATTCTTCCTTCGTAGCCACCTAGCGGAAAATTGCCGAAACTGTAAGCAAAGAGAGAGAGAGAGAGAGAGAGAGAGATTAAGCATGCGAAAATCTTATAAACTTTGTACGTATGGCAGGTTCTATAAATGCAAGGGATGATACAGTGAGATATTTTGTGATTCTGAAGCTAATTTCTTTTACGATTAGTTGAGCTCTCTCCGAGGGATAATTTTCAAAAATATACTTTATAAAGTTACTAATTTTTTTTTTCTATTTTTTTATTATTATATTGCTATTATCGTTTTAGTTAAGAGCGTCTGTAACGAGCGTTCGGCTAACCCCGGAAAGTGGTGAATCTTCCGGCGGTCAGAACACTGAGACAATAAATATTTTTGTAGTGAGTGGATTTCCCTCGCCCGTGAGGAAACCAACGACTACAGAAGGGGCCCAGAGGAGGTTCTTCCAAGATTGAGGGACAGGCACGTGTCGTACAAATGAAAATCACTCAACAGATGAGTTGAACCGCGTCTTTATTGCGTTGGAATCTATACAATAATAATAAAATAGTAATGATACCACCGAAGGTGGCCGCTGGAGTACAATTTTTATAATCACGCAGTAAATCGCGCAGGGTGCCCGTACACCCCCCCCCCCCCAACTTGTACCAAGCGTCTCCACGTCACTAGTGGGAAGGCCGTCTAATACACCTAGGAGCTTTTCGGGCAACCTGGGCGGACGTTATCCCTGGGGAATAAGGACCAAGTCCGGAGCTCTACGGCCGCTGCAAAGACCGGAGCACACAATTCCCGTCGGCGACGCTAACCGGAGTCGGTCAAGTCCGTTAACCTTGACCGGCTCTACCACAAATTCGAACGCTGTTTTAGTACTATGAATTTGTGTGCGTGGAACTCCACTTACTATTTGCAGGTGCGCTGAGTTTCTGAAGAATAATCCAAGCCAGCCGGGTCGCCATTATTCCTTCCGTGTTCACAATAATTCCAATATGCAAGTCGGAGTCCATGTCCTCGCTTATTCGACCTAAATGTCTTCTCCCTCTGCTGCACTTATTTTTTCGGGGAAGTTCTCAACCCACTAGCTCCACAACTATTTCCACGATAACTCGTTTTCTGCGACCGTTATCACTCTTTCAACTATCCCAGTGACACACGTCCTTTCGCCGCGACGATCATAAATTAACTGTAACGACCTGCTGATCGCGCGAGATCAGCAGGCATCAGCAAGGGATTTTAGATATTTTAAATCCCTTCTAGAATGCCTCATTAGACAGCGCTAATGTAAACAAAGTTTACGGCGACGAGCTGTGCCTGACAAGCAACTGCAAACCGATCACCGAGGCGTCCAGGACCGAGTCTCAGTCGATGACGTCAAACTAAATTCTATGGAATTTACATCGGCTGAGATTATAACGCATTTAAAAAAAATGCCACGTTACACATACTGTACCGACCAAAACGTATTTTTACAAGTATATCGTAATAAATAAGCAGATTTGAGAACGGTTTGACAGATGTACTCCATGAAGTGTAAGGAATGAACGAGATTCTTTCGTTTTCCGAAAATTGATAATAATTTTACAATAAACAAATGTGTACTAATAATTTTTCCTGTAATAAGAAAAAGGAGTGATTTTTTTTAGAAAAAGAGGAAATCTCGTTCCTAGCCACATATTTAGAGAATCGTTGAAACTTAGTCTCAATTAAAAATTCAAAGAAATGTGCACATACTTTTTTTAATACGAAATACAAAAAAATTGCTAAAATATCAGTCCTGTCCTACCTCGAAGTTGATAAAACAGAACGAAAAGTAGTTCAGCGTTTAGTTTATAGATGGTCTACTACTTTATAGTAGCACACCTCTACTAGAATCACTACTACAATGATTCACAATTAATATTGAACGTTCAATTAAATACATTTGACTGACTGACTTTGTGAGATCTACGATCTCTTACAAACACTCATGACGGACCATGGAGAGAACTCCAGGCCTCAAACAATAGATGTGCGGTTATTCTTTAAAGTTTTATAATAAAGATTTAGCGGCCGACTTCTATGAACCGCGAATGCGTCAAACCGATATTAACTCCTTTTCGGCAAGTCGGATGACGCCGAAAGCTACGTTCGGAATATGATTCTCATATTCCATTGTCCGATGGTAACGATTTACCGACTTGAAATACATGTCCTTTAAAATTCCGCGGAATCTATGTCCACCGTAACAGACAGTGTGACGTCACGTTATCGAGAGAAATCGATATAGGATTATCTATGGTTTTATATATTATTTTGCATGAAATTAAGTGTACTTGGAGAACATGGAAAAAAAAGAATAGTTATGGGGACACAAATTTTCTACCGCATGACGTCGTGTCACCAAGTATAGTGAAATTCGTTGTTCTCAAGATCTAATTGATGAATTTATATGGTTTTGTATATTATTTTCATGAAATTAAGTGTACTTTGAGAATCTGGAAAGAAAAAGAATGGTTATGGGGAAACGCATTTTTCGTCCGTGTGACGTAACTTTGTTACGTACTGCGGAGCGTGTACGGTTGTTTATTTAATTAAATCTATAATCCTCAAATATGATCCCTTGTCAATAGGAATGGAGATATCGGAGTATAGATGTAATAATTGTTCTGAACGAATCTTTGAGAATAATTAGGGAATTGGGTCAATTTAGAATAGAGGTCGAAACTTGGGAGTTAAAGACGCGTTTAAATTCAACAATAATTCCGAGCGGCTAGAATTACTGCTGAGGTGGGTTTTTCCTTTGGTCAAAACGCTAAGCGTACCTTATCTGATTTTTAGGTAATATGACTAAGAATAAATTAAGAATGAATTATAATAGTTTATTACAATCTCGAAACAATTACAATTCTCATAAATAATTATAACAATTCTTTAAGTAACCTCGGAGATATCCGATATACGACTAAAGTTATCTTTATTAAACAATTCCCCAAAATAGTTAATTTTCAAGGAGAGGGATGTGTAAATTCTGAATTCA
The DNA here is from genome assembly GCA_037305995.1 of Sclerodermus sp. 'alternatusi'. Taxonomy (NCBI): domain Eukaryota; kingdom Metazoa; phylum Arthropoda; class Insecta; order Hymenoptera; family Bethylidae; genus Sclerodermus; species Sclerodermus sp. 'alternatusi'. The sequence goes on from JBBEEM010000047.1 coordinate 8,721, forward strand.
ATACAGAATTTATCGATAAATAATAATTAAAAGATAACCTTTAGATGTAGCAACCAGGACGTTAGCGAAGTGATTCGTGGAGGTGTAGTATTTCCGCTGAATACTGGTTACGCACTCACTAATACACAAGAATGACTCTTCACAAAGATGTTATATTTTAAACGAATCTATGTAAAAGAGGAGTATCACTAGGATTCCCGAAATCTAGTATTATCCGTTCTCACGTCATTATGTACTAATAACCGGCTGACGATAATCTAGTATTTCAGTTCTAGAAGATTTCCTGCTAGAAGAGGAATAATCTTTTAGCGACAAGTGCAAGTCGAATCTGAGAATTGAGGTTATTGATGCCGTAGTAAATCACGGAACAATTCAATACGTAAATTATTAATCTCTCAAGTCAAGTGAATACTGAATATAAATTTTTGATACTCCCTCTTTTAAGCAAAGATCTCGGACCATGAAGAGGGTCCGCTGAGCTTGCATTCTAGATGGTGAAATGCGTGACGTTAATGCCCTACTTTCTGGTTGCCATGAGCAATTAAAAATGCAATTTCCTTCCTGTATGTTCCCAATTACCGATGTTCAGGAAGTATTAAGAAATAAGTTTCTGATAGTAATGAATTTTCGTGGCACGTGTGGTGATTGACCTGTGCAATTGGGGAATAAAGTCAAATAAACTTTAGGAATCTCTTCCGTCTTCGGCAATCAGTAAATTCCTACTCATTGGGAAATTATTGCAATGTAGTACGAACTTTCTTTTATTGAATTTTTAAGACTGTATACTTCACAACTTTACCGAGAAAACTGAAATTCGTTGTTCTCAGGATCTAATTAAAGAATTTATATGGATTTATATATTATTTTCATGAAATTAAGTGTGCTTTGAGAATCTGCAAAGAAAAATAATGGTTATGGGGAAACGCATTTTTCGATTGTGTGACGTAACTTTACCGAGAAAACTGAAATTCGTTGTTCTCAGGATCTAATTGAAGAATTTATATGGTTTTATATATTATTTTGCATGAAATTAAGTGTACTTTGAGAACCTGGAAAGAAAAAGAATGGTTATGGGGTGTAACTGGTTTCCCTGCACTCCTGCCTGAATGCAGGGAAGGTTTGTCACCTTCGGCCTGTCCCCTCTCGATAGCGTGCTTCAGGGCGCCAGCTGATTATATCGGGTAACCAGCAACCCTTCCTGAAACTTTCTGCCCTCCGGAACCCCGCCAAATCCCCGAAGTCCTAACATTCATCTCTTCCTCCTCTCGGGCTCGCCAGAGGGACAGGGCGGCATATCCCGGCAACTCAGTCTCCCCTCAGGGCTTGCTCCGCCGGTCCTAGGAGTATCAGGACTCTGTTCCAGCCTCCTCGGGCCTGGAACAGAGGACCCCCTCTTCCCACCAACCCGCTTAGGGTGTTGGGTAAGGGGCGAGAGCACTCGAAACCAGGAGAATCCTTCCAGCTCCCGGTTCGGGTCGCTTCGCCTGGTCGAGCCCGGCGCCCCGCTACGGACCTACGGCCCCTTCGGGTCAACGCTCTTGCTCGCCAGTCCCCGCTCCCCTCACGGACTGGATAGTCCACCCAAGATATCTTAGCCTGGCTCCAGGGTCTCTCCATCTCCTCCTGGACACCTACCATTTCCCAGGGGAATAGGCATATCCCTGCGGACTCCTCCGATTTCCCCTCCCGGACGTCGACGGTCTTTCCACGGTGACTCCCGCAGGCCTACGCCTCACGGTGTTGTCGGTCCGACGGCTCACGCACGACTCCTCGATACCAGGATCTTTTCCTGTTATCCCGTCTTGCGGATCATCCCGTGTAGGCTGTCTCTCCCGTCTTAGGGTATCCTGACGGATACCCCACGACTTCCTGGGAGCGCCGGAACTCTCATCCGGACTTCTACCAGTCCTACAGGGACTCTCACAGGTTCCGCTTCCCCAGGGATACACAGCCCTGGCAGTCGGCTGCTGTATCCCGGTTCCGCTTCACCTCGCAGCCAGGGTTCACAAGTCGAAACCCCGTTACTGCATTTCCTTCCCGAAATGCAGTCCCTTACGTGATCTCGATCTATCGTGATTCCCTTGAATCACGACAGGTGTCGCCACTCACACCTTTGTGAGGCGATTCTTATTCTTATCTCAGAATTTCTAATTTCGAGAGCAAAAGCAACAGGAATTCCTGTTACAACATTAATATAACTAATTAATAATTAATAAATTATTGTTTCATTTTTATAAATTAACCATTGGCATTTGCGAATAATTGTAATAATAAATGAGTAATATTATTTAATTATTAATTAATTATAATTTTTTATTTACTTTTCGAACTTCTTGAAAACGTAGTATTAGTGACGTCAGAGCGTGACGTCATATGGCTATATATCGTGAAATACCTTGTTCCGAACCTAAAAAAAATCGGAAATAGTGTTAAAAAATATTATAAATTTTTGTTATTTATTGGTTTTCGCACCCTTTGAAATGTGCCATTTATGACGTCAGGTCGTGACGTCATATTTTGCTATATACCGTGAAATAACGTGTTCCGAAGCTAAATTGTCGAAAGTGATGCGACAGAAAATTCTAAATTTTCTTTGTTTATTAATTTCCGAGCGTCTTGAAAACGTAGCATTAGTGACGTCATAGCATGACGTCATATGGCTACATATGGCGAAGTATATCCGAAGCAAAATTGCTGGAAGTAATGTGTGAGATAGTGTCTAGTTCGGCCCACGGCCGCTAGATGGCTAGGCCCGCATGGCGCGCCTATACGGCCCATGCTTATCGCTTCTCGCTATTGATAAAGGGACCATGTCCTCTTATCAATAGCGACGAAGCACCTGCCCAGCGCAGTATCCAGCCATCCCGCTACCGCACAGGATCTTGAAGGCTCTTCAAGATCTTCCTGACCATTTGACCGTCTGGCTAAGGCTCTTAGCTCTGACACCCTCCTGCCTTCCGCAAGGGCTCCTTGCGAGGCTTCCAATCCTTTGGATACTTCAGGATACTTGACCGTCAAGGATTCCTGAAAGTCGCGATACCGGCCTCCATTCGTGGACATCTGCTTGCCAGCCGAGCAGGTTCGAATGTAGGAATTGTTCACTACGCCAGACGTGTGATCAATTTCCTACCGCCACTTTCATTAGGCTAATTAGGGCTCCTAATTAGCCTTCTGATCGTTGTGCTCTTTTAGCATTGCCCCAGTGTCCCTCCAACGCTGGAAGTTCACTTCTGTATGTATTTTTGTTTGACGAATTTGACAAATATAATTTCAGTAAAAATTATCATTGGAGTTCTTCATTGACCTTTTCTTTCTCTCGTATTCGCAGAGTTTCGCATCTTTTTCGCACAAAATTTTGGTCCTTCGAGCCGGATATACGGCGTGTTTTAATTGTGCTTTGCGAGATTTCTTTGATCACGAGAGTTCAAGTCAAGGTTGACGATGTCAAACGAGGATATTTCGGGGTACATCACCCATATCAATATCCTTCGAGAGGAGTTGACTAGGCTGTTCTCCAATACGAAGAAACGTGGCGTGAATAACTTCACTCAACGCTTTCTTCAGGAGCGAACCCTCACTGTCCGCAAGGTGTTCGAGGATATCAAATCCCTCCACCTAGAAATTTGTAATGCCATCCCGGCTTCAGAATTGGCACAGTCTAGCTACATAAGGTCCGACACCTATCAGTTGGCGGTTGACGTCTTCGAGGCAGTTGAAACATATCTGGATGAACACCTCGACCGTTTGACTGAGGAATCGTCCGTCGCTCATCCGTCACTGGTCTCTCCAGAAAGAACTCAGAGCTCTATTAGCTGTCCGCTCAAATTACCACAGATTAATCTGCCAAAATTCAATGGCGATTATCCAAGCTGGCCGTCTTTTCGCGACAGTTTTCGTTCCATGGTGCACGATAGCACTAGCCTTCCGGTTATACAGAAATTTCATTACTTGCGAGAGTAGAGTAGCTATGGGGATTCTGGACCAACGCGTGTTAGTGTCACACCGACACACACGGACACACCACACATGCACACTTGTAGGTGAGGGGGTGAGGTGCGGGTGAGCGGGGAGGGTACAAAGTCCAATTAGTCAGCACTTTTTTTGCAATGTCAGCACATTCCGATCTACCCCCCACCTATGCGGTTGACGCATTTATTGACCTTCAAAATCTCCAAAATTGCTAATAGTGCAAGAGTGCGAGCCATGTAAATTCATGTAGTTGTGAGAGCAAAATCTTACACGGACACACCCATACAAGTGAACATTGTGGTGAGGAGGTGTGCGGAGGGGTGTGAAATTACCCCACACGTGTGCAGTCCAATGGAGTGGGGTAGTGTAGATCTTCAAATTTCTGCAAGAAGAAGATGGACCTTGAAAACATGGAGATGGGACGGAGGGGGACAAGTATCAGATGCTGTTGGGGCGGTAACCTGGAAGAAGGTGAGTCTCTTTCTAATACATTTAATATTTCATTGCATCTCTGTCTGACGTGTATCAATGTAATAACGCGCGGTTGTCGCTAACGGTACGTGCCAAAACCCCCACCCAAGCGATATTAGCTCTTTCTCTAATTGTGCGAAGGAGGCTGTACGATGACCCGATCATCGTGGCACGTGTGGCCAAACCTCCGCCCAAAAATGCATCATGGAGACAGCAGCAGCAACAGACATGTGTGTGTGTGTGTGTGTGCGTCTCACCTAGCCCGCCCAATAAAATTTAAGCTCACCTAGCCCGCCCAATAAGATTTAAGCATTTTACAACAACAAATATAATGTTCTTCACACATACACACATTTTCGCAAATGTGTAAAGAATATGAGTTTCTCTCCATCTCTCTCTCTCTGTTTTATTCAATCTCATTTATTCTATATATGATGCTGCTTACTGAGCGCAATTTTCTATCAATGTATTTGGGCAAAAGTTTAGTAACATTTTTTTCACCAATGAGTGAAGCCTCTCTCCCATAATACGTCAAATTTTACCCCCTCTACTATTTTAAACGCAGTTAATATTAAGTGATGATATTCGGGGGAATATTCAATTGACTGCATTATCTCGCCCGTTGTATATCTGCAAGGAATAGTTGGAGGCATATTAAACTGTCACAAAAAAGTGAAGTGACTTTATTATTTCATCAAACACTAGCCAAGAACTGTGAAATATTAGAAAGGTAAGATTTGCTATTATAATAAATTTATTTAACAATTTATAAGTCAAAATATTATTATTATTTAAAATATTTTCAGATGGATCTCTCACTGATCAATAATTGTGGAAAAATAAATACATTTTTACCACTTATAAAATTAAGCGATATTGAAATCAATGTCAATTTTAAAGTAATAAAAATGCGGGAGGCCAATACCAAGTTTGGCAGGAAAATAATTATAGATAGTGATAAGTTCTCATTCTTCCTACCGCCTAGATTTAGTAAAATTCTAGACAATAAGGAATATTATAATAATTTAGTTGATAAGATAAATGAACGATGTATATATGTGAAGATAGAAGAGGGTGGACAATATCGAGGAATTGAATTTATAATGAAAAGTGAATAATAAAGATTAATAGAAAGGAAGTAATGTTTTTATCTTTTTTCCCAACTTTGCGGGTAACATATCATGATTCATACATGAGCACGTGTTACATGGTCAAGTTTTCCAAAAGATGTATAGCTGTATAACACACTATCAATTTCAGAAAAACAGAAATAAGCAGTTTGCACACTGTTCAATCTCCCATATGAGAGTCAGAGGTAGCCTCAGCCTGTTTTCTGAAGATGTGTAGCCCATAGTCATATCAATTTCAGAAAAACATAAGTATGCATTTTGCACACTGTTCCGATCCTCTCTGAGAGTCAGATGTAGCCTATAGTCATATCAATTTCAGAAAAACATAAGTATGCAGTTTGCATACTGTTCCGATCCTCTCTGAGAGTCAGAGGTAGCCCCATTAGCAAGTTAACATTCAGTGTAATCAGTTCACAGCAGCAGCAGCATTATAATGAAGGACATTATTAAATTTTTAGTAAGTATTTACTTAAATATATATGGTTTTGTAAATAATTTATTATTATATTAATTACTTTTATCATTTTTAAAACTAATTTTTTAATTTTTCATAAAGAAATGTTCAAGCCGATAAAAGCCGTTGAAAATGCGGACCGCTATCGCGAGGCAGTACGCTACTACCGTGCAACCATGAAAGGACCAGATGATTTCACCGATTGGCTGGATGATGATGATCTACCAAGATTAGTCCACGATATTGCATATGCTGTGGAGGAGGAGGAGAGCTGGGATGATGGTGAAGATGTTATTGTGCGAGGTGACGATGTAGACTTTGAAAGATTAATCGGTCATATTGACCATGAAATTGATTTTGAAGATGATGATTTTCAAGATGATGATGATAATGATAGTGATGAATCTGCTGGTTACTGTAGTGAGACTGAGGCTGATAGAGAGAGAGAAAGAGAGAGAGAAAGAGCGATAGTGGAAGTGTGTGTGTATGTGTATGTATGTACTACCATTATCATCATCATCTTGAAAATCAATTTCAAAGATTTCATGGTCAATATAACCTAATAATGTTGACAAGTCAACGTCACCTCGCACAATAACATCTTCACCATCATCATCATCCTCGGCATATGTAATATCTTGGAATAATCTTGGTAAGTCATATACATCAAGTCAATCGTGAAAAATCATCTGGCTTTTTAAAATGGTGCACGGTAGGAGTGCACTGTCTCACGATAGCGGACTGAGGAGGAGAGCGTTTCAAAAGAAGAAGAAATGCCATGTAAAATAACAGACAAGTACCACCACCACCACCACAAGTATTTGTGTTGACCTAGCAGCTACAAAAGATGCGAATATATACCTATGCAGAGTGATAATGCAGCGGTATACACAAATAAATTCGAGGGGGTGATGTGTAAAGCCCGTCTAGAAATGGTATTTCTCATGGCGGTCAAGCAGCTGTAAAAGATGACACATACACATGGTGGCTTCAAACATCATCATCATCATCATCATCATCATCAGGACACCCACTCATTTGTAAGTATGGAAAATCTTAATTTTTATTATAAACTATCGCATTTGTGTAATACTAATCGTATATGTAATATTATTCATAGGTTTCATTTGCAATGAATCTGTATTTTGTTGGTCGAGCAGTACACAGACGACAACGATATTTTGTCGGTCGTGCAATCGCAACCAAAGAGAGAGACATTAATGATGACTACCACCGAAAGGCCAAGTGTGCAGCCTAGACACATCGATGTAGATGTGAAAAAAATTATGATTAGGATTAGGATTTTATTAAATAAAAAGAAATATATATATTAAAAAAAATTTTATTTTTTTTCCTCCTCCTCCACCCTCTCCTCCTCGACACCACCCATTGTTTCTGAAACGCCTCTCAGAAACTCCTCATCCTGTAGGAGCTCCTCCATCGTATTTAATATTTCCTCTACCATGGGGTCGAGTACCTCCTCCTCCTCCTCCTCCTCCTCCTCCTCCTCCTCCTCCAGTTCCATATCCTCCTCATCAATCATTAGATGATCTTCCTCCTCCTCCTTGAGGACTGCTTTACTTCCCGTAGGATCGAGATTCTAACAAATTAAATAAATTAAATGTAAAAAGACTAATAAAAAAAAAAAAAAAAAAAAAACTTACTGCATTAAATTGCACCATGGTGTATCCAATGCAACTGACAGATTTATACTGAGATGCATCAAAGACTAACTAGCAAACCTAAACTGTAATCTCAAGACAACAAAGTCTACTTCCTATCATGTTACCAAGTTTGCATAGCATTCACAGTGTAGAATACATTCTCTGCGAAGAGACAGCTTGGAGAAATAAAGAAACATATATGCTTTAATAAAAAAATATTTATTCATTTATAATTAATAAACTACTCCTCGGCCTCCCACATGTACTGTTGCTGTTCCTGCTGTTGCTGCTGCGGATGTTGTTGTCGCCATCGCCGGTGCTCCTGGATAAAATTAATAAATCCGTACATATCTTCACGGAATTCCAGGAAGCAATCTATACTGAAGATGCGTCGACGACGGCGCTGCGCTTCATCACCATCAGGGGCAGCAGCAGCAACATAGGAAATAGAGGACGTCCTGACGTCCACTATCGTCCGCCAGAACTAATAAATAAAATATATATTGAAATTATTTTGGATAAGAAGAGAGAGAGAATCTTACCTCAAATTCCTCTGACATCTCCTCGTCATCACTTTCAAGATGCTGCCGCCGTAGCCGTTGTTCACGGTTAAAACTAACATATTCGCGGATTTCTTCACGGAATTCCCTGAAGAAATCCACGACAATGAAGCAACGGCGACGGCGTCGCGCATCATCCTCATCGGGGGCAGCATTAACATAGGCATCGATGGATGCCCTAGCACCAATCAATTCCTGCCAATTCTAATACACAAAATATATTATTTAGGGAAAAATAAAAAAACAAAAAAATCTTACCATAAACTCCTCCGACATTTCATCAACGTTTTCATTATTTGCAGCCTGCAACAATTGATTAAAAAAAGATCTTTATCACATTAACACTAATTCATTACACCACAAGTCTGATTTCTTGACCACTTTTTACTCACCATTTTTTCACCAGTTTCTTCCTTTTGAGTACACACTTAATATTTGACACTTGATACAGATGATAATACCGCTTTAAAGGAGAATGAAATTTGCAAATGTTTTTATAGAGAGCACATCTCCCACTTAAAAAAAATCTTGAAAGTATATTTTGCATAGTTGCACTTTTTTCTCCTCTGAAGCTTCTCCCCCTCTTATTGTCAGAAACAGATTATATATCTACTTAAAATGTAACGTGTAAGCGGGAATGGTATACATTTAATAATGAGAGATCAGTTTGATGTGGGAAAAAAATTATTTATTCAATTATTATATACATTAAGTTAATTTCCTAACTATACTATTAAGGGGGTTATATTCAATAACTCGATCATGTATAATTAAGCAGTATGCGGTGGTATTATGGGGTATATTTTGCATGCATTCCATCTCAATTCGGATGTCAACCGTACCGCTTTTTATACTATCGTTTTGATGCGAGCAATCGATCGGCATGATTGGACCAATAATTGCGAAATCCTGTAGACTTAGCATGGGTGCAGCTTTCCTGCCTGCATAGTAAGACCTTATAAAGTTTAAGTACATATCGTACAGGGTAGAATAGCGCAATTCTTCAAAGTTCAAATTCAATCGATCGTAGGGGTATGATTCCGAATTTAGGTAAAGTTTGACATCCGATAGATAACAATTATCGAAACTGACAGACACTCTATCGCGAGTGCCGGCTCTTTTGTTGGTCCTCAGCGCCAGTATCACGTATCGAGGCTTCTCAAGTTGCGTCGCAGCCTTCACCGTCCACACATGCTTCATCGCGGTAGGCAGTAGCGGATACTCGTACAGATCCCAAGTGCGAAAAGCAACGCTAATCATATTCCCTTTCTCGATATAGCGTAAAAATTGTAATTTTGTCATATCATTTAGGGTGAGATGAGGCATTCGCCACTGTATCCTGCCCAGTTGAACCCTTGATTTGTTAACATTACCACTCTCGGTTATCAGTGCAATATCATCGCGCGCACGTGTTAGCACAAGTTCATGTCGAGCATTTACTACCACACGCTTGTAGTCTTCGCAAAATCCCAGCAGCATTCGCAGCGGCACGCTGAAGCTAAAGTTGTTTTTATTCAATGTCAAATCATAGCCATTTAGACTCCAACCAGCATTCCTCAGAGCAGCACTCTCCTCGCTGGTCAACGTCGCCAAATTCTTGATACTAGTAGTTACACCTACATTCTTACATCGGTCAATCTCGATACCGTTCAGCTCGTAACGGATCTCATTGAACATGTATGCAACACAATTGTTGTCTAGCTTGACCGTGACAGGATTATCGTCAGCTTTTACACCTTCCACCAATTTTCCCTCAATGTAGAGATAACTCTCAGAGGGCAGTGTAACCAGATCCTGCTGCTGTATCGGTATGCGTATCTCATCATTGTTCTCCAGCGATGTATTTGCATACGGATTATACGCATGCATCTCAAATTTAGTTATACGATCGTCAGACATTGGTTTTCCAGTGATATTTAGCGGATCCATTTCTTATATTTCAACGGTCTTTTCACCGTATATCCCAAAGATTGGAGAAACTTGATATTTTTCAGAGTTAGCCCTGTATTAGACTTCAGAATGCCTGTACTAGTAGTAGTATTGGCAGTGTTGTTGTTGTTGATGGATTTGTCTTCTCCGTAATTATCACTGCTGTCGTTGTAAATTAGCATTTCCTCAGATGTAACCTCACGTTGATTTCCTCGTCACCGAAATGTACAAGATTATCGTATTGGTCCAAGATATTCACAGAGAGATAATCAATGCTCCGTGCAACGACTGGCATGTAAATGACGTTTCTCGGTGTTTCCGAGATCTTATATCCTGGCGGTACATTGGGAAAAAATTCGTGTATGGTATGCCTAGGCTTCCCGTTCACATATGCACCGGTGGTGACACTGCACGTAATTCGCAGAACATTAACAGCACTGATCTTTATAGTGCTATCTGACTCGACCCAGTGACGGGGCTCGATTATTCTAGTGTTTGAGAATCCCAAGAGTTCTGCAATACTGTTGGGACCCTTGCTGAAATTCACACGATACATGCATCGAATCATACTCCTTAGTGTATTCCGATTTGCATGTATCTCGAGAACATTTTTTAGATCAGTATTCACTAAATTCTCATTTTCTGCAATTTTCTCTTGCAGGTACTTGCTTATTGCATTCAATTCGTAGCACCCAACTGGTATAGTGATCACCTTATCATCATCGCCATAGTAAAACTTGTTATTTTTCTGATTTACATTGGGAATTGAGTTCCATGCCTGAAAATCTACAAGACCGAGCTCGTATGGACCATCGTAGAGATTGATTGGCGGGAAAAAGTCGACATTCAGCACAGACGTTCCACGACCACTTAATGTAAATGTACGTGACATTATTACCGAGAGTTATCGTGAAGAAATCTGACGCACAACTGACCACAAATGCTGGTATCATAGCTCTGATAAGCATTGTAATTATAGTAGATTCTAATATTTGGCGGAAAATAATCAAACAATTCGGTGGGTGGTCTTAAATCACCAAATGAGTCAAAGTAAAGTACTCTATTTCCACGTTTAACGTATGCCACCCAATGAGTGCCCGGTCCACTCCAATCGTCCAGATTTATGATTGCACATTCATCGGAATGTGGACCATCGGGAGGTAGTGCATTACGCATAAAAACACCACGAAAGCCTCGAATATTTTTACAGACTTTAGCTAGCTGAATGTTGGTGGTAGGACCATCGGATGGTAATTTAACAATTATTTTTTTTTAACTTCTTTCTTCTTCTTCGACTTCTTGGTCACACCCTTACCATGCTTGTAAGGCGCTAGATAAATCCCACGACCTCGTGCTAGTTCCATCGCACGATTGTGACGCTGCATTTCCTCCAGCTGTTTTCGTGCTGCCTTGGCATCATTCACGGCCTTTGCGATACCTGATGCTCCACCGGCCAATGCACCAAACGCACCGAGCAATGGTAGCAGTGGTAAAATCCCACCCTTTTTCATCATTTTCCTCTTCTTCTTCTTACGCTTCGTAGTATCCTGATTAGGTATCCTTTTCCTAGCACAGAGGCCCATGCCAAGTTTCCTCTTTGCACTCATGGCGGTCCAAACAGCTGTTGCGTTTGCTCTCTCACCCAAGGTTGCGTCTCCAGCAGTGATACGCTCACGTGCACTATCAGCGAGAATCTTGTCAGCTCTATGTCGCTCCGGCAGTTCTTTGCTACGTGAATAGGCTATATCGTGTTCCCTGCAAGCAGCGTCCAACTTGTTTATTCCACGTTCACCTCGTTTCAATCGTTCTTGCAATCGTGTCCCCGGTCCACAAAACTGATAGCCCGGTAGGTGTAGTTCGACTGGTAGTTTGTTGAGCAACCGGTTAAACAGACCACTTCCCAACTTTTTCCTAGACATTTGATTGCTCCTTTTTGCAGAGTTGACAGTTTCTCCTCATAGGAGCCGGACCATCAATCTGTGTGTACAGTAGAGGTAGATGCTTTATACAACGACGACAGGCTTGCACGTCACAATCAGACTGAATATGCGGCGCTAATTTTTCCCAAATGTGTTCTATTGCCTCGGGAAAAAACTTTAGCAGTACTGTACGGGGGATAGATTGAATTTCCTCGACACTAAGATTATAAATATCAGTTGAAACGTCTTTCATCGTAGCTGTCTACAGAGATAATGAGCTCTTTTGGGCGAGAGAGTCGGTATAAATACCAATCGCATAGTTTCAGATCAGTCAGTTGCAGGTGGTAGATTGATAAAATGCGATTCGTGAAACATTATCCACGTATTCAGGTGACGAGCGTTGATAGGCTGACGAAGCCTATGGCGAAACGACATGGAAAACTCTTACCATGCACAATACGTGGTATCGTTTGCGGCCCGTCAAATTGCGGCAAGACAAATGTACTGCTCAATCTGATTGAGAGTCCAAACGGTCTACGGTTCTCCAACGTCTACGTCTACTCAAAGTCGTTGCATCAGCCAAAATATCAGTATCTCCAACAGCTCTTGAGTAAAATTCCGGAAATTGGTTTTCACGCGTTCGCCAACAATAGTGATGTGATTGCGGTAAACGAGGCTTTGCCGGACTCTGTCTTTATATTTGACGATGTCGCGTCCGACAAGCAGAACAATATCCGCGATTACTTCTCCATGGGTCGACACTCAAAGATTGACAGTTTTTACCTGTGTCAGACGTATGCCAAGATACCCAAACATCTCATTCGAGATAATACTAATTTCATGATAATATTCCGCCAAGACGGTACCAATCTGCGACACATTTACAACGATCATGTGAATACAGACATGACATTTGACCAATTCACCAAATTATGCTCACACTGTTGGCATGAAAACTATGGATTCTTGGTGGTGGACAAGGACAGTCCTCTTCAAGATGGACGATATCGAAAGGGTTTTAATGAGTTTGCATTGCTCTAATTAAATCAGTCTGATTAGATCAGTTCAACGGATCTGTCCTACAGCCTGTTTAGTTGATCAGTTTAACTGATTGGTTCAACTGACCTGTTTATCGGTTCAACTGACCTGTTCATCGGTTCAACTGACCTGTTCATCAGTTCAACTGATCGGTTCAATCAGTTCAACTGACCTGTTCAACCAGTTCAACTGACCTGTTCAAGACCTGTTCATCGGTTCAACAGACCTGTTAAAACAGTTCAACTGACCTGTTCAAGACCTGTTCATCGGTTCAACAGACCTGTTAAAACAGTTCAACTGACCTGTTTATCGGTTCAACTGACCTGTTCATCAGTTCAACTGATCGGTTCAATCAGTTCAACTGACCTGTTCAACCAGTTCAACTGACCTGTTCAACCAGTTCAACTGATCTGTTCAACCAGTTCAACTGACCTGTTTATCGGTTCAACTGACCTGTTCATCGGTTCAACTGGTCGATTCAATCAGTTCAACTGAATGGTTCAAAGATGGATGAGAAGGAGCTTATCAAGAAAATTGCTGAAACCAGTCGGATAATATGGAAGAAGCATCGAGCATTGAAAACTGGTAGACTTGAGAATGAGGAAGCGTTCACCGAAGCTTATCAACCGATAATTGCACCACTAAGGAAATTGGTATCAGTGACGGAAGAGACAAAGAATCATGCAAAGAATAGCAGTAAAAAGGTATATGGTGATGATGATGATGATGATGATGAGGGGAACGATGAGATTGCAGATGATGATTATACCAATATGTCATATACAGGTATAATTGGTTCAACACCAATTGTAAAACAGTATGATACACTTGGACAAAGATTTGGCAGTAACAATTCGGTAGATCAGTCCAAACGTATGCGTTTGGATTCACGTCTCTCACCGATTGAGAGCGATCATGCATCGTACGCATCATCATCATCAGCAGCAGTAGCAGCTACTGCTGCTGCTGCTGCTACAACACCCTCTGTGCTTGAACAGTCTGTTCGTGAAATGATGCGGAGTCAGCCAGACGCTACAATAAATGCAATGTCCAAGAATCTTGGACCTAATGCGCGAGAATACATGAAATTATTCTTTGCCGACCCGAAAGATGTCATAGATAATGTTTATGGTGTGTATTACAAGGGTGATGATTTAATGCTTGGCAAAACAAGGTTTAAAGTCACTAAAAACGATACGATTATTGTCAATGATAAATCTTTTCCCGGCACACGGGGTCTGTTTGAACTAATTTTCAAGAAATCACCAAATCTAAATGTCTACACGGATAAAGATTTGAAAAACTATAAGGAAATTCTAGAGATTACAAAAGCACACAGACGTCAAAATTCTGATAAAAATCAAATGATTGGAAATAAAGGTTACAAGTATAAGAAAGTTATAGCACCGCTATTCAGACAAAATTCGAACATACAGAGGAAAACTATATCAGCGACTGCAGTAGCAACAGCTCTCATGTCCACACCATCTTCCCAACACGAGGGTCATGGTATTTCAATGAAATTGGTTAATAGTAAACCTATCGAGTATGTACACTGGGATGATCCAAATGAACTGGTTGCTCGTCTCAGACTCTTGATTGCATCTCAATCGGCCGGTCACACTGGTCATGAAAATGAAATTTTATCGATCGTCGAGGAACTTCGCGAAGCCGATTTGATTCTATAAAAATATCGACAATTTGGGAAACGGTATCAGTTTAGCATGACTCATTGCGGTAGTATGACAATAAGGCTAGAATGAAAAATAAAGTTTGGTTTAGAATCACGAAGAAGAAGGGGGCGGATTGGATTTCTGTACTCTGCCAGCTCTTGCAGCAACTCGTGCTCTGTTTCACTAGCAAAAAAGGAGAAGAAGAAGCAGAGGAATGAGTAAGGAAAAGAGACAGCTGGTCGAAGAACTGCATAAGCCTGCACGGCGAAATTTCCCACGAAGACGGGTAATCGTACGTGGTTACGATGATCTCTGGCAGGCAGATTTGGTTGATATGCGCAACTACAAAGACTCTGGCTACCAATACATATTGACATGTATCGATGCATTCTCAAAGTATGCTTGGGCTGCTGCACTAAAGACTAAGAATGCCGAGGACGTTAGTGCAGCGTTTGCTAAAATTCTGCAAAAGAGTGGAGGAGGAAGATGTCCGAGAAATCTGCAGACAGATGACGGCAAAGAGTTCTACAATACCACATTCCGAAATCTCGTGAAAAAACATGCAATTAATCACTATTCGACATACAGCCCAATGAAGGCGTCGATCGTCGAACGTTGGAATCGAACGCTAAAGGCTGAAATGTGGAAGCAGTTTAGTTTAAATGGAAATTACAAGTGGTGTGCGATACTGCAAGATCTCGTCTCGGCTTACAACAAGAAACGCCATCGCACTATCCAGATGCGGCCTGTAGATGTGAGGCCCGATACTCTGATTGCAGAATTTAATCTGTCGAAAATTAGAAAAAAGCCTGCCAAATTCAAGATTGGAGATTTCGTGAGAATAAGTAAATTTAAGAGAGTTTTTGCCAAGGGATACACACCAAACTGGACAACTGAAATCTTTGCAATTACCAAAGTTTGTTATACCACACCCGTCACCTATCTTCTGCAAGACTATCGTGGCAAAGACATTAAAGGCGGTTTCTACGAGTATGAATTGCAAAAGACAAAAGTTCCCGATACATATCTGGTGGAGCGGGTACTGCGCAAAAAGGATAATAAGATTTATGTAAAATGGTTGGGAATGGATTCATCGTGTAACTCTTGGATTAATAAAAATGACATTGTATAAGATTTCCAATAAATAATAAATAATAAATCAGTCTTTTATTCCACCAATCGTGTCTTACAATATTCATTTTGCATTATAAATACATTCCTCATTGCACATACTTTCCTCGCACAATGCCATGCACAGTGGTGAAATTTATCATTATTCACATAGTCCTTCAGACGAAATTTAAACATTTGATCGTCAAATTCTCTAATGTTCAACGTCGGGTAAAAATCTCTGAGCCATGTAATCTTCTCCAGTCCCTTTACGTATACGGTGATGGTCTTCACATCATCCTCATCCTGGAGAATCATTCGGATTATATCATTCATCAGCTGACTGCACTGTTTGTATGGTGTATAACCATCAGTCCAGCAAAATCCATGATGATTGTTGCGCAGCCAAGTTGCCCGTTTTATTTCCTCATTGGTCAACCAATTGTAGGAAAAGGGCTCCCTGAAGACTAAATGTTGTAGTCTCTTTCCGTAGAGGGCGGCAAACTCTTTCACGATGAATCTCTTATTGCCCAGAGTAAATCCCTGCACATCGATAAAAATCACTTTGGTGCACTCCATGACAACTATTGACCTCTGACTAAATTAAGGCTCTCTGCACCAGCCACCTTTATACATTCGAAAACGCTTACATTGCAACTACTTAAATCTATAGTAAATACTAATAAACTATACTAAACTTATTTTATAGTGCCCCCACGGAAGAGTCGAGTATGAATCATCATCATCATCTGTGAGGAGGTAACGTTTGTCGTCATGCGGACTAAGAGCAATTTTTCTCTGTGAAACGGAATAGACTTTGTGCAATTTGGATCTTATATTATTCTGAACTCTAATTTTCTCCGTTGAATTCTGTAAACATTCAACATAATCTTCGAAAGTTATCTCCTTTGCAATCACATAATTTTTCACTCCTTTAGCCTTTTTTACAATTTCAGCAGACCCATTTACCTTCAGAGAATACATTTTCGATCTTAGTCCCACAAATTCACTCATAATTTTCCCGTTGTTCTCATCTTTCATGAGACCGGGGATTTTCTTATTTAAGAGCGGGATATTGTAGATGTTGTCAGGTGGATAGTCACTTGTATCAAATTTGTGAATATCCCGCCTCATGATTTGATAAACGTCCTCACAGATAATGTCATAAATCAAACTATCCGTATCAGTATAAAGAACCTTACAACTAGACCCGAATGTGTGATGCATATAATCATAATGAAATTCATACAAGCAAGTTTTTGAAATATCTAATATGGACATGCCTACGTAAAATGGTTTATCAAATTTAACTGATAATTTGGAAAGTTCAATAGCGGTCAGATTCTCATTGAATATCGCGCGACTGTGAAAATTTGGCTTGGAGATTAACGCTTCAGCCCCATATCTTCCCTCCCACTTGGTCACGAGCTTCACGTCAACGCGATTTCGCACATTCTCCATCGTTTTCCCGAAAACCGCATTGTTCATCAGCTTAAACAGATTTTTCTCAAAATCATTCTTCGCGGTTGTACGTAATCGCGTATTAAGCTGGATGTAAGAGTTGAGCCAGGTGGACTGCTGAAACCGTAAACCACGATGGATACGCTTGAGTACAAGACCATGTCGCAGACATTGCTGTAGCGCACGGTAGTGTATCACATAACGCTCCTTATCGCTTACGGTTGCAAGCAGCTTCACCTGACTCGATGAACCCGACGGTTTTTCACGAACCGGACAGAATGGTAAATCACTGTGCTTGTCATGAAGCTCGCGTGGGTACTCGAGATCCACCTCAAGGATGTATCCGATTGGGGAATCCATGGGAACGCTAAAGACGTTAAAGTGTACAGCGTCCTCCATCCATTGGAAGTCGTGTGTCGGCAATGGTTGACTCATTGCCCAACCATACAAGTTATTCACATCAAAGTACATCAGGTAACGCGATGCTTCCTCCGGATTAAAATCAGACATGTACTTATTATTGGCTTTAGCATATCGATGGGAGCACTGACTCAAACCACCGCGTATTCCACGTTCAATGAATAAAAGCATATCAATGTCGGTAAATAATTCTAGTTTAACATTAGTAAATTTTAACATTGCATCCCAGGTGAAGCCTGGGAGCGTATAATAATGTGCAGGATCTAGTGTATAATTTTCAATGCAGCTATCGCGAAAATTCTCGAAAACATCAGCCAATAATAGTACGTCAGTCTTTAAATAAAGGTCACTGTACTCTCCAAGCGTTTTCACCTGGAATCTGGTCCACACATCTACGGCATGATTATATGCATCATCCATTATATTGCTATCGGTTAATCTATTGTAAAATGATTCACGTGTAGGTAAAGTCATCTCTTCCAATTTGGACAGATCGTCCACATAGTCGTAAGGAAAAATACCTTTCTTCGTAAGTAAATTAAAATGATTATCGTCTAAATTTGGAAACTGTGATTTTAGATTTAATAATAGTGCTTTTTCTAAATATGAACTAAGCTTGTCCAGACTAGAGGCTAAAAATTTAAATGAATCTATAAAACGCAATTTAATATTGTATTCTTGAACATATTTTGTAAATGAAATGTATTTTTCCTTATTCAGGGGGAGTAGTTCGATCTGTCCCCCGAAAGCGTTCGCGATCTCTTCAATTACAAAATGTGCATCGTAGCCTGATAAATTGTGAAAAATTACTGGAATAACATGCGAATCTTTAAAGTTTAAATTACAACTATTGTGGGCAGGTCCCCTATATCTACCATTAATATGATCATGATCGCGAACTACTATATCGCCTGGAAGAAACGGCTTTTTACAGATATGACACTGTGAATCTTGCGCGTGTCGTCTTAAATCTAACAAATTGAGCGGTTGCATAGGTTGCTCACTGTTCAGTTTGTCTCGTGCAAATCGTGCAATTTCCAACAATTCACGAGCAAACCAATTTGAACAATCTAAACCGCGGTATGAACTATATCTAGTAAGAGTCTCATCTCTATTACACTTAAAATAATAACCTACACTAAATGGTATGTGATGCTGATAAGTGTTTGTGTTCTGTGAGGGATCCGAATTGTTCACCTTTCTCAAAAGACACTCAAAATCAGCATACACTATAAACGGTACGCGTTCACTGTTCTTAATGTTTTTAAAACTAATCCATCGATTGTCTGCAGTGGGGAGAACCGCTCTCACTGGTTTCACACGTTCACAGTCTACAATGTGATGATCCAATTTCTCCCGAGTGTGGAAATAGTGGAGGCATCTGCAATATAATTACTAATTAGACACTGAAAAAAAAAATTTTTTTTGTTCTCTTCTTCTTTTCCATTCTTACCTATCACATATAAACTTTGAAGACCGATGTTTGCTGAGCTGCATTCCAACGAGACGTGACAGGTTCTTGATGCATGTAAAGTGTCCGATTCCCTCAGAATCAGTTAGAAGCAGTAGATTAACGTGTCTCGCACGTTTCAACGTGGTCAGCTGTAGTGGTACTATTTTACCAGCATCCTCAGCATCACACTCCGTGGTGAAAACATTGATCGACACATCATTATCCGACTCAAATCTTCTAATTTCCCGCAAAGATGTTGGGAAGGAAATGTTTTCAATGTTCAACACTGATCTGTAGTGCGGATATGATTGAGTGCGACTTGTATGCTGGGTAGCTGGAAATAGTGCCGCTACAACTGACCATGCGAAACATGCATTGTCCGAACTATCAATGTTAATCACTGCCTTCTTCTTCTGAATGTAGTCGGGTAAACTTATACATGCACCGGATCGCAGAGGATTATACTTGTTCACGTTTAACTGTAAATGTATAATCTGTGTCAATTTCCACCCACTGTCACGCTCCTGGAATTCTTCCAGCTCCCTCAGCAGCGGTTCCTTCACATGCTCACGATACCACCCACTCGAATTGTCTGTGGTGAAGAGCGACAAATTCTTGGTAGCAAAAGTCTTCACTTCGCTCTTCTCACCACTTTCAAAGTTTGCGCAAAAAACACAGTTCACTTTCACAGATGTAAACTTTTGCAGCGCGTGAGAAAGTTTATCAGCAACTATCTCTTCAGATTCCTGAAGGAATAGCTTCGGGTCCATATAATTAAAATTAACAACCATCCCACTAAACAAACGTGATTTGAAGGATGACTCCAAATCTTCCCACTGTAGGTGAGATGGTTGTTGTGATGTACCAGCACCAAACTTGGAGAGTCTTGCTCTCTGCGCCCGTAGGAGCATACACTTTAGACGTGCAATTTCAGCAAATTTTTTCTGCCTCAGTCCGACAGATGTATTATTATCAATACTTTGATTGATTGAATCAATATAATTTACACATTGAATCTTCCAATGCTTAAACTCTATGGGAGTTTTAATTAATCTTAAAGATTTAATTAGCGCAGCCTCCATTTTTCCAAGTAAACCAATGTGTCTACTGTAGTATAATTTTAAGCCAAGTATACCTATCTGTGATTCAATTCCTACTGAAGTACAATAAACATCTACAGCCACTAAATATTATCTTAGGTGCAAGATTTCATTGATGATGATGATGAAATTTGCAGTCAAAATGCATCGATAGAAAAATGTAATTGGACAAAAAAAAGAGAGGAGTCATATCTGCTATAAAATGCTTAAATCTAATTGGATCCCAGGTGAGATGTGTCACCAGTCTCATATAAAATGCTTAAATCTTATTGGGCAGGCTAGGTGAGACGGATACATGCCATGATGCATTTTTGGGCGGAGGTTTGGCCACACGTGCCACGATGATCGGGTCATCGTACAGCCTCCTTCGCACAATTAGAGAAAGAGCTAATATCGTTTGGGTGGGGGTTTTGGCACGTACCGTTAGCGACAACCGCGCGTTATCACATTGATACACGTCAGACAGAGATGCAATGAAATATTAAATGTATTAGAAAGAGACTCACCTTCTTCCAGGTTACCGCCCCAACAGCATCTGATACTTGTCCCCCTCCGTCCCATCTCCATGTTTTCAAGGTCCATCTTCTTCTTGCAGAAATTTGAAGATCTACACTACCCCACTCCATTGGACTGCACACGTGTGGGGTAATTTCACACCCCTCCGCACACCTCCTCACCACAATGTTCACTTGTATGGGTGTGTCCGTGTAAGATTTTGCTCTCACAACTACATGAATTTACATGGCTCGCACTCTTGCACTATTAGCAATTTTGGAGATTTTGAAGGTCAATAAATGCGTCAACCGCATAGGTGGGGGGTAATTAGATACTTTTTGGCATCGGATTACATTTCATCAGGAATGTGCTGACTTTGCAAAAAAAGTGCTGACTATTTGGACTTTGAACCCTCCCCGCTCACCCGCACCTCACCCCCTCAACTACAAGTGTGCATGTGTGGTGTGTCCGTGTGTGTCGGTGTGACACTAACACGCGTTGGTCCAGAATCCCCATAGCTACTCTACTTGCGAGCTTGCTTAACTGGAGAAGCACTCGCAGTAATACAGAATCTGCCTCTCACTGACGAGAACTACTTCACAGCGTGGAAAACAGTGAAAACTCGATTTTCCAATCGACGTTTGCTCATCGCCAATTTATTGACTCAATTTTTCGAAGTTTCGAATGCTCGATACGATCATTTGCCGTCAATTAAGGCGCTCCGTGATGTAGCAACCCTGACTATTGATGCATTACGCAATGCAGGGTGCGAAGTAGATTCATGGTCACCGCTAATCATCCACTATCTCAGTGGGAAATTCGATGATTGGCTTAGTGAAGAATGGGAGAAATTATTAAGTGATATGACAGAGTTCCCAGAGTACTCCAAATTCACGGATTTTCTTGCCAGACGTATCACAGTTTTGGAATCAAGGTCCAATTCAAGAGTGAAATCTAAGAAGATTTCAGAAAAGCCTGTACGTATTCACACTATGCAAACGGATACGGTACGCACCAAGTGCCCTCATTGCTCCAAGGAACATTGGTTATTTCAGTGCCCAAAATTTCTGGGACTTTCACCTGACGGTCGATACAAGTTTGTTCAAGGAGCAAAACTTTGTTTGAATTGTCATCGGAGCGGACATTCTGCTGGGAATTGTTCTTCTACAAATCGGTGCCGCAACTGTGGAAAACCCCACCATTCTCTTCTTCACTTTCCAAAGAAAAGTGGAGCCCCAATTCCGAGTGTTTTGGAGAAAACTCAAAGGGATGCTACCACCGCTCAAGTGACGACCCTAATTAGCGCTGAAGAAGACAGAACAGTCTTGCTGGGAACCGTAATGGTGGAAGTGAGGTCACAGGATGGTCGAGCTCTAACAGTTCGAGGACTAATTGACAATGCCTCACAGAAATCTCTTATAACGGAGAAATTAGCGCAAAAGTTGCGCCTGAATCGCAGTTCGCAATCAGCAACTGTCTATGGAGTAGCAGGCGTTGCTGCGTGCAAAGCACCTTCCGTTACGGAAGTAACCCTGCGTTCTCTTAGAAATGACAAACTGTCATTAGGAATTAGCGCTTTTATATTGCCAAAGGTAACCAATTATCTACCACCGGCTTATTCGACAGCTGGCTTCCCAGAATTACAGAAGCTGGATATATCAGACAAACATCCAGCCTCTCGGGCGCCGATTGACCTCCTTATTGGCGCGGATTATTATCCACGAATCATGGAAGAACAAGCCGTCAAATCACCGGATCAGACGCTCATTGCTCAGCTCACGATGTTCGGATGGACAGTCATAGGGAATGTCCCGGACATTGTGGCCACACACTCGAATTGTGTCCAAATACATCATTGTTGCGATGCGGACCAGACTTTGAGACGATTCTGGGAATTGGAGGAGGTCCCGACAACTGCAGCCCTGACTCCAGACGACCAGTTTTGTGAGGATTTCTTCAAGGAGACTGTAACTCAATTGCCTACTGGTCGATTCTCGGTGGGGTTACCATTTCGTCCAGGATTCACCGCAGCCCAGTTGGGACCCACCATGGACATTGCTGCTTCTTCTCTTCGTAGAATTGTGCAAAGATTCCAGAAATCTGCTCCACTAAAGTTAAGCTATGAGAACTTCATGGAAGAGTATCAAGGTCTTGGACACATGAGCAAGATTACGGAGCCAGTAAGTGACTCAACTACTCGCGTTTTCCTTCCACATCATGCGGTGTTCAAAGCTGAAAATGGGAAGGAGAAAATAAGAGTGGTATTTAACGCCTCTTCAAAGACACCTAGTGGTTTATCTCTGAATGACGTGCTACTCACAGGGCCAAAGCTTCAGAGAGACATTACTGCCATTTTAATGAATTGGCGAAGTCATCGGCTTGTAGGAGTGACTGACATCGTCAAGATGTTCAGACAGATCCTCATACGGCCTGAGGACCGGAAGTACCAGAACATACTCTGGGCTTCAAATGCAAAAAGTTCACCTGAGGTGTTTCAGCTAAACACGGTTACATACGGCACGGGTCCAGCACCCTTCTTAGCGTCTCGCGTAATACACGAGCTCGCTTTTCGCCATGGGAACAGTTTCCCCGATGCTCAACGCATTTTGATGGAATCCACATATGTAGATGACATACTGTTTGGGGCAGATAATCCGCAAGAACTATCTGCAATCAGGAATCAACTCATTCAATTACTCGCAAGAGGCGAATTTGAATTGAGTAAGTGGGCCTTCAGCTCTCAATTATCGTCCAGCAACGACGTGAAAACAGTGGCCAGTCCAACTGTAACATTTCACGATAAGACTGAATCAGCTCACAAGATTTTGGGAGTGGCTTGGAATCATCAACAAGATGCATTTCACTTCGACATATCTCCATCGCAGATAGGAGTCTTGACCAAGAGGGTCATGCTCTCCGAAAATGCAAAGATTTTTGACCCAATGGGATGGATTTCCCCAGTCACTATCATAATGAAACAGCTCATGCAATCCACGTGGCTGCTAAAGATTTCTTGGGACGAACCGTTACTGGAACCCATAAGAGCAAAATGGTTGCAACAATACCAATGTTTGAATGAATTAAGGTCTATCACCATTCCCCGATGGGATGGTAGAATAGCCAATTCTGGACGAATGGAACTGATTGGGTTTTGCGACGCTTCAACACTGGCTTATGGGGCAGTCGTATATTCACGATATGTTGATAACGCTGGACATGTTTCGGTCAGTCAAGTTATGGCCAAGTCCAAGGTGGCGCCAATAAAACCTGTGTCCATACCTCGGATGGAATTGTTAGCCGCAGTGTTGCTTACGAAGCTCATGTTGCATCTGAAAAACTCGATGACAATCTTGATAGATTCGATCCACTGTTTTTCGGATTCACAGATCACATTAGCTTGGATTGCTCAACACTCGTCTAAGTGGAAGGTATTTGTGGCAAACAGGGTGGCATTCATTCAAGAAAGCCTACCAGAAGCTTCCTGGGACTACATCAATACTAAGGAGAATCCTGCTGATCTTAATTCTCGAGGATTGACTCCTGGACAGCTAAAGAATGCAAGCCTTTGGTGGCAAGGCCCTCCAATACTACAAGAAACAACAATTTGCAAGGTGGCCAGTTCATTTTTGCATACAACAGAGGAACAAAGGGTAGTGACGCTGATCACTTCTGGACCAGATCCAGAAGCCCCGACAGAGTTTATGACTCGTTTCTCATCATGGTCAAGATTGGTAAGAATCATGGTCTATGCAAGACGATTCATTACTCGAGCACATCATCGACAGTCAGTACCGGTTCATCTTCATCCCAGTTATGAGGAATATCGTTTGGCGGAGCAGCAAATCATCAAAGTTGTTCAAAGAGAAACTTTTGAAGCAGAACTTACTGTCCTGACGAAAGGACAGTCACTTGCAAAATCATCGGCATTGAGTGCACTGAATCCCTTTGTGAAGGGAGGAATTTTGAGAGTGGGAGGACGATTGACTAATTCCACGTTACCGGATACGCAAAAATATCCAATTATTCTACCTGAATCGCACATAGCGATGTTAATCATCCGCAAAGCCCATCTTGACACTCTGCATGGAGGATTGCAATTGACATTAGCCCTAGTGCGATCTGAGTATTGGATCATAAATGGACGTAATACAACCAAGAAAGTATTGCGTCAGTGCTTAAATTGTGCCAAGTGTAAGGGCAACACGTGCACAGAGCTCATGGGATCATTACCAGCCTCAAGGGTGCAAAGAAGCTCACCCTTTGAGCACACAGGCATCGATTATGCCGGACCAATGTTGGTCAAGCAGCATGCAGGGCGCAATGCTAGATCCACCAAGGCCGACATTGCAGTGTTTGTATGTATGGCCACTAGAGCCGTCCATCTGGAATTGGTGTCCAGTTACACCACGGAGGAGTTTTTGGCCGCTCTGACTAGATTTATAGCTCGCAGAGGAAAACCCGCTGTGATCTACTCTGATAATGGGTCCAATTTCCTGGGAGCATACGCCGAGTTAAAGAGAGTGTTTAGAGATGCTCGACATCACGCTCAGACTTCAGAAATATGCCAAAAAATTGATTGGAGATTCATCCCCGTTGCCACCCCACACTGGGGTGGAATTTGGGAAAGCGGAGTGCGAGCGGTGAAACATCATCTACGACGAGCTCTGGGTGCGTTTGTTCCAACTTCACAAGAAATGGAGACGTTGCTTTGTCGAATAGAAGCTTGTCTCAATTCTCGCCCGTTGATGCGCCTTCATGATGACATTGACAGTCTGGATTATTTATCTCCTGGGCATTTTTTGATCGGCCGCCCAATATTGAGTGCGCCAGAGAAATCCACATTGAATATGAAACTCTCCACACTGAGTCGATGGCAACACGTTTCACAAGTGGCCGAAACATTTTGGCAAAAGTGGACTCGAGAATATCTCCACTCCTTACAACCCAGGTCAAAGTGGAGGAAGAAGGAACAAACTCTTAAGGAAGGAGATGTGGTAATCTTAAAGGATTCAAATCCACCGTGCAAGTGGAGCATGGGAAGAATTATCAAAATGATTCCCGGGTCTGACTCAGTGTCTAGAGTCGCACTGGTCAAGACTGCCCATAAAGAAGTGCAGCGCAGCATTACACAATTATGTAAACTGCCTACTTCGTAAAATTTCACTTGCTTTCATAGTCGGTTGTCCGTCTTGATTTGTCGATAATGGCACATCTATTTCAAATTCATCTTACAGAAAAACTCGTGACGTCAGACAACATTTGTTTACCTCACACTATAAAAGGACCTCCCAAGGAGCTAACCCTTACAGTGCCATTTAAAGCTATTAAAGGCAAGTACGTCAGACGACAAAGCAAACTAACAGTGATGGATTCCATTATTCGCCTGGACCTGGAGGATGAAGTAAGGGACTTCTTGGAGAAGTTTGGAGAACCAACTCTGGAGAGTTTCGACGACGAATTTCTTGCCGAATTCGCCGACGAACACGCCGATGCGTTCGACGACGCAACCTCCACCTCGGCTATTGAACCTGCCTCGCCAGAGTTGGGTGCATCGACGACCCTACGTCTCCCAGTGCAAATTCTCCTCACGGCGTTAACGCACAGTGACAGTCCGTTGGATCAAGAAGCAACGTTCGTGGAACCAGTAGACTTGCCCACATTAGACGCCTCCATGTGGGACCAGAGGATCATCCATGACAGCACGGCCAAGGAGATTAGCCGAGACTCCACCCACTTGTACATCCGATGCTTCGGGAGCATCATCGCCGCACCACTGACTGCTGTACGGAGGTTCCGTCAATGGAAGGACTGGGCCGCACAAGGGAAGGTCACTCTGCGCTGGAGCACGGACTTCCAGTTAACTTCGGCTAAAATGGTCATTCGAGCCCGACAGGCGTTTTAGTGCATACCATCTAATCGTTTCAAGTTTTTCTTTATATTATCGTTGCGTGCGGATTCTAGTCGTTAAGTTTTTCTTTATATTACCTTTTGCGTGCGGATTCTAGTTTTTAAGTTTTGCGAACTTATTGTGAAGTGGTTCATTGCGAACCCTCAAATTTTATTTTTTTTGTTTTTTTTTTTTTTTGCGGAAAGAGAACATTCTCATTAATGGGCAATCTGCAATCATCTCCCATGTCTCTCGGTTAACGCCACAGGGGCGTTAACGGGGGGGGAGTGTTTGTGTGAGATAGTGTCTAGTTCGGCCCACGGCCGCTAGATGGCTAGGCCCGCATGGCGCGCCTATACGGCCCATGCTTATCGCTTCTCGCTATTGATAAAGGGACCATGTCCTCTTATCAATAGCGACGAAGCACCTGCCCAGCGCAGTATCCAGCCATCCCGCTACCGCACAGGATCTTGAAGGCTCTTCAAGATCTTCCTGACCATTTGACCGTCTGGCTAAGGCTCTTAGCTCTGACACCCTCCTGCCTTCCGCAAGGGCTCCTTGCGAGGCTTCCAATCCTTTGGATACTTCAGGATACTTGACCGTCAAGGATTCCTGAAAGTCGCGATACCGGCCTCCATTCGTGGACATCTGCTTGCCAGCCGAGCAGGTTCGAATGTAGGAATTGTTCACTACGCCAGACGTGTGATCAATTTCCTACCGACACTTTCATTAGGCTAATTAGGGCTCCTAATTAGCCTTCTGATCGTTGTGCTCTTTTAGCATTGCCCCAGTGTCCCTCCAACGCTGGAAGTTCACTTCTGTATGTATTTTTGTTTGACGAATTTGACAAATATAATTTCAGTAAAAATTATCATTGGAGTTCTTCATTGACCTTTTCTTTCTATCGTATTCGCAGAGTTTCGCATCTTTTTCGCACAGTAATGCGACAGAAAATTATAGACTTTTATTGTTTACTAATTTTCGAACGTCTTGAAAACTTAGTATTAGTGACGTCAGAGCGTGACGTCATATGGCTACATATGGCGAAGTATATCCGAAGCAAAATTGCAGGAAGTAATGCGACAGAAAATTATAAATTTTTATTGTTTACTAATTTTCGAACGTCTTGAAAACGTAGCATTACTGACGTCAGAGCGTGACGTCATATGGCTATATAACGTGAAATACCTTGTTTCGAACCTAAAAAAAATCGGAAATAGTGTTAAAAAATATTATAAATTTTTGTTATTTATTGGTTTTCGCACCCTTTGAAACGTGCCATTTGTGACGTCAGAGCGTGACGTCATATTTTGCTAAATACCGTGAAATAACGTGTTCCGAAACTAAATTGTCGAAAGTAATGCGACAGAAAATTCTAAATTTTGATTGTTTATTAATTTTCGAACGTCTTGAAAACGTAGCATTACTGACGTCAGAGCGTGACGTCATATGGCTATATAACGTGAAATACCTTGTTTCGAACCTAAAAAAAATCGGAAATAGTGTTAAAAAATATTATAAATTTTTGTTATTTATTGGTTTTCGCACCCTTTGAAACGTGCCATTTGTGACGTCAGAGCGTGACGTCATATTTTGCTATATACCGTGAAATAACGTGTTCCGAAACTAAATTGTCGAAAGTAATGCGACAGAAAATTCTAAATTTTGATTGTTTATTAATTTTCGAACGTCTTGAAAACGTAGTATTAGTGACGTCAGAGCGTGACGTCATATGGCTACATATCAAGAAATAACGTATTCCGACCAAAATAGTCAGAAGTAATGCGACAGAAAATTATAAACTTTTATTGTTTATTAATTTTCGAACGT
The DNA here is from genome assembly GCA_037305995.1 of Sclerodermus sp. 'alternatusi'. Lineage (NCBI taxonomy): Eukaryota > Metazoa > Arthropoda > Insecta > Hymenoptera > Bethylidae > Sclerodermus > Sclerodermus sp. 'alternatusi'. The sequence continues at coordinate 37,284 of JBBEEM010000047.1, forward strand.
CTTGAAAACTTAGCATTAGTGACGTCAGAGCGTGACGTCATATGGCTACATATCAAGAAATAACGTATTCCGACCAAAATAGTCGGAAGTAATGCGACAGAAAATTCTAAATTTTGATTGTTTATTAATTTTCGAACGTCTTGAAAACGTAGCATTAGTGACGTCATAGCATGACGTCATATGGCTACATATGGCGAAGTATATCCGAAGCAACATTGCTGGAAGTAATGCGACAGAAAATTATAAACTTTTATTGTTTACTAATTTTCGAACGTCTTGAAAACGTAGCATTACTGACGTCAGAGCGTGACGTCATATGGCTATATATCGTGAGATACCTTGTTTCGAACCTAAAAAAATCGGAAATAATGTTAAAAAATATTATAAATTTTTGTTATTTATTGGTTTTCGCACCCTTTGAAATGTGCCATTTGTGACGTCAGAGCGTGACGTCATATTTTGCTATATACCGTGAAATAACGTGTTCCGAAGCTAAATTGTCGAAAGTGATGCGACAGAAAATTATAAATTTTGATTGTTTGTTTAATTTTCGAACTTCTTGAAAACGTAGTATTAGTGACGTCAGAGCGTGACGTCATATGGCTATATATCGTGAGATACCTTGTTTCGAACCTAAAAAAATCGGAAATAATGTTAAAAAATATTATAAATTTTTGTTATTTATTGGTTTTCGCACCCTTTGAAATGTGCCATTTATGACGTCAGGTCGTGATGTCATATTTTGCTATATACCGTGAAATAACGTGTTCCGAAGCTAAATTGTCGAAAGTGATGCGACAGAAAATTCTAAATTTTCATTGTTTATTAATTTTCGAACGTCTTGAAAACGTAGCATTAGTGACGTCAGAGCGTGACGTCATATGGCTACATATCGTGAGTATATCCGAAGCAAAATTGCTGGAAGTAATGCGACAGAAAATTATAAACTTTTATTGTTTACTAATTTTCGAACGTCTTGAAAACGTAGCATTACTGACGTCAGAGCGTGACGTCATATGGCTATATATCGTGAGATACCTTGTTTCGAACCTAAAAAAATCGGAAATAATGTTAAAAAATATTATAAATTTTTGTTATTTATTGGTTTTCGCACCCTTTGAAATGTGCCATTTGTGACGTCAGAGCGTGACGTCATATTTTGCTATATACCGTGAAATAACGTGTTCCGAAACTAAATTGTCGAAAGTAATGCGACAGAAAATTATAAATTTTGATTGTTTATTAATTTTCGAACTTCTTGAAAACGTAGTATTAGTGACGTCAGAGCGTGAGATACCTTGTTTCGAACCTAAAAAAATCGGAAATAATGTTAAAAAATATTATAAATTTTTGTTATTTATTGGTTTTCGCACCCTTTGAAATGTGCCATTTATGACGTCAGGTCGTGACGTCATATTTTGCTATATACCGTGAAATAACGTGTTCCGAAGCTAAATTGTCGAAAGTGATGCGACAGAAAATTCTAAATTTTGATTGTTTATTAATTTTCGAACTTCTTGAAAACGTAGTATTAGTGACGTCAGAGCGTGACGTCATATGGCTATATATCGTGAGATACCTTGTTTCGAACCTAAAAAAATCGGAAATAATGTTAAAAAATATTATAAATTTTTGTTATTTATTGGTTTTCGCATCCTTTGAAATGTGCCATTTGTGACGTCAGAGCGTGACGTCATATTTTGCTATATACCGTGAAATAACGTATTCCGACCAAAATAGTCGGAAGTAATGCGACAGAAAATTCTAAATTTTGATTGTTTATTAATTTTCGAACGTCTTGAAAACGTAGTATTAGTGACGTCAGAGCGTGACGTCATATGGCTACATATGGCGAAGTATATCCGAAGCAAAATTGCTGGAAGTAATGCGACAGAAAATTATAAACTTTTATTGTTTACTAATTTTCGAACGTCTTGAAAACGTAGCATTACTGACGTCAGAGCGTGACGTCATATGGCTATATATCGTGAGATACCTTGTTTCGAACCTAAAAAAAATCGGAAATAGTGTTAAAAAATATTATAAATTTTTGTTATTTATTGGTTTTCGCACCCTTTGAAATGTGCCATTTGTGACGTCAGAGCGTGACGTCATATTTTGCTATATACCGTGAAATAACGTGTTCCGAAGCTAAATTGTCGAAAGTAATGCGACAGAAAATTCTAAATTTTGATTGTTTATTAATTTTCGAACGTCTTGAAAACGTAGTATTAGTGACGTCAGAGCGTGACGTCATATGGCTACATATCGAGAAATAACGTATTCCGAACCAAAATAGTTTGAAGTAATGCTACAAAAAATTCTAAACTTTGTTTATTAATTTTCGAACGTCTTGAAAACGTAGTATTAGTAACGTCAGAGCGTGACGTCATATGGCTACATATCAAGAAATAACGTATTCCGACCAAAATAGTCGGAAGTAATGCGACAGAAAATTCTAAATTTTGATTGTTTATTAATTTTCGAACGTCTTGATAACGTAGCATTAGTGACGTCATAGCATGACGTCATATGGCTACATATGGCGAAGTATATCCGAAGCAAAATTGCTGGAAGTAATGCGACAGAAAATTATAAACTTTTATTGTTTACTAATTTTCGAACGTCTTGAAAACGTAGCATTACTGACGTCAGAGCGTGACGTCATATGGCTATATATCGTGAGATACCTTGTTTCGAACCTAAAAAAATCGGAAATAATGTTAAAAAATATTATAAATTTTTGTTATTTATTGGTTTTCGCACCCTTTGAAATGTGCCATTTGTGACGTCAGAGCGTGACGTCATATTTTGCTATATACCGTGAAATAACGTGTTCCGAACTAAATTGTCGAAAGTAATGCGACAGAAAATTCTAAATTTTGATTGTTTATTAATTTTCGAACTTCTTGAAAACGTAGTATTAGTGACGTCAGAGCGTGACGTCATATGGCTACATATGGCGAAGTATATCCGAAGCAAAATTGCTGGAAGTAATGCGACAGAAAATTATAAACTTTTATTGTTTACTAATTTTCGAACGTCTTGAAAACGTAGCATTACTGACGTCAGAGCGTGACGTCATATGGCTATATATCGTGAGATACCTTGTTTCGAACCTAAAAAAATCGGAAATAGTGTTAAAAAATATTATAAATTTTTGTTATTTATTGGTTTTCGCACCCTTTGAAATGTGCCATTTGTGACGTCAGAGCGTGACGTCATATTTTGCTATATACCGTGAAATAACGTGTTCCGAAGCTAAATTGTCGAAAGTAATGCGACAGAAAATTCTAAATTTTGATTGTTTATTAATTTTCGAACTTCTTGAAAACGTAGTATTAGTGACGTCAGAGCGTGACGTCATATGGCTACATATCGCGAAATATATCCGAAGCCAAAATTGCTGGAAGTAATGCGACAGAAAATTATAAACTTTTATTGTTTATTAATTTTCGAACGTCTTGAAAACGTAGTATTAGTGACGTCAGAGCGTGACGTCATATGGCTACATATCGTGAAATAACGTATTCCGAACCAAAATTGTCGGAAGTAATGCGACAGAAAATTCTAAATTTTCATTGTTTATTAATTTTCGAGCGTCTTGAAAACGTAGCATTAGTGACGTCATAGCATGACGTCATATGGCTACATATGGCGAAGTATATCCGAAGCAAAATTGCTGGAAGTAATGCGACAGAAAATTATAAACTTTTATTGTTTACTAATTTTCGAACGTCTTGAAAACGTAGCATTACTGACGTCAGAGCGTGACGTCATATGGCTATATATCGTGAGATACCTTGTTTCGAACCTAAAAAAAATCGGAAATAATGTTAAAAAATATTATAAATTTTTGTTATTTATTGGTTTTCGCACCCTTTGAAATGTGCCATTTGTGACGTCAGAGCGTGACGTCATATTTTGCTATATACCGTGAAATAACGTGTTCCGAAACTAAATTGTCGAAAGTAATGCGACAGAAAATTATAAATTTTGATTGTTTGTTAATTTTCGAACTTCTTGAAAACGTAGTATTAGTGACGTCAGAGCGTGACGTCATATGGCTATATATCGTGAGATACCTTGTTTCGAACCTAAAAAAATCGGAAATAGTGTTAAAAAATATTATAAATTTTTGTTATTTATTGGTTTTCGCACCCTTTGAAATGTGCCATTTGTGACGTCAGAGCGTGACGTCATATTTTGCTATATACCGTGAAATAACGTGTTCCGAAGCTAAATTGTCGAAAGTAATGCGACAGAAAATTATAAATTTTCATTGTTTGTTAATTTTCGAACTTCTTGAAAACGTAGTATTAGTGACGTCAGAGCGTGACGTCATATGGCTATATATCGTGAGATACCTTGTTTCGAACCTAAAAAAATCGGAAATAATGTTAAAAAATATTATAAATTTTTGTTATTTATTGGTTTTCGCATCCTTTGAAATGTGCCATTTATGACGTCAGGTCGTGACGTCATATTTTGCTATATACCGTGAAATAACGTGTTCCGAAGCTAAATTGTCGAAAGTGATGCGACAGAAAATTCTAAATTTTCATTGTTTATTAATTTCCGAGCGTCTTGAAAACGTAGCATTAGTGACGTCATAGCATGACGTCATATGGCTACATATGGCGAAGTATATCCGAAGCAAAATTGCTGGAAGTAATGCGACAGAAAATTATAAACTTTTATTGTTTACTAATTTTCGAACGTCTTGAAAAAGTAGCATTAGTGGCGTCATAGCGTGACGTCATATGGCTATATATCGTGAGATACCTTGTTTCGAACCTAAAAAAATCGGAAATAATGTTAAAAAATATTATAAATTTTTGTTATTTATTGGTTTTCGCACCCTTTGAAATGTGCCATTTGTGACGTCAGAGCGTGACGTCATATTTTGCTATATACCGTGAAATAACGTGTTCCGAAGCTAAATTGTCGAAAGTAATGCGACAGAAAATTATAAATTTTGATTGTTTGTTAATTTTCGAACTTCTTGAAAACGTAGTATTAGTGACGTCAGAGCGTGACGTCATATGGCTATATATCGTGAGATACCTTGTTTCGAACCTAAAAAAATCGGAAATAATGTTAAAAAATATTATAAATTTTTGTTATTTATTGGTTTTCGCACCCTTTGAAATGTGCCATTTATGACGTCAGGTCGTGACGTCATATTTTGCTATATACCGTGAAATAACGTGTTCGGAAGCTAAATTGTCGAAAGTGATGCGACAGAAAATTATAAATTTTGATTGTTTGTTAATTTTCGAACTTCTTGAAAACGTAGTATTAGTGACGTCAGATCGTGACGTCATATGGCTATATATCGTGAGATACCTTGTTTCGAACCTAAAAAAATCGGAAATAATGTTAAAAAATATTATAAATTTTTGTTATTTATTGGTTTTCGCATCCTTTGAAATGTGCCATTTGTGACGACAGAGCGTGACGTCATATTTTGCTATATACCGTGAAATAACGTATTCCGACCAATATAGTCGGAAGTAATGCGACAGAAAATTCTAAATTTTGATTGTTTATTAATTTTCGAACGTCTTGAAAACTTAGTATTAGTGACGTCATAGCATGACGTCATATGGCTACATATGGCGAAGTATATCCGAAGCAAAATTGCTGGAAGTAATGCGACAGAAAATTATAAACTTTTATTGTTTACTAATTTTCGAACGTCTTGAAAACGTAGCATTACTGACGTCAGAGCGTGACGTCATATGGCCGTATATCGTGAGATACCTTGTTTCGAACCTAAAAAAAATCGGAAATAGTGTTAAAAAATATTATAAATTTTTGTTATTTATTGGTTTTCGCACCCTTTGAAAAGTGCCATTTGTGACGTCAGAGCGTGACGTCATATTTTGCTATATACCGTGAAATAACGTGTTCCGAAGCTAAATTGTCGAAAGTAATGCGACAGAAAATTCTAAATTTTGATTGTTTATTAATTTTCGAACGTCTTGAAAACGTAGTATTAGTGACGTCAGAGCGTGACGTCATATGGCTACATATCGAGAAATAACGTATTCCGACCAAAATAGTTTGAAGTAATGCTACAAAAAATTCTAAACTTTGTTTATTAATTTTCGAACGTCTTGAAAACGTAGTATTAGTAACGTCAGAGCGTGAGGTCATATGGCTACATATCAAGAAATAACGTATTCCGACCAAAATAGTCGGAAGTAATGCGACAGAAAATTCTAAATTTTGATTGTTTATTAATTTTCGAACGTCTTGATAACTTAGTATTAGTGACGTCAGAGCGTGACGTCATATGGCTACATATGGCGAAGTATATCCGAAGCAAAATTGCTGGAAGTAATGCGACAGAAAATTATAAACTTTTATTGTTTACTAATTTTCGAACGTCTTGAAAACGTAGCATTACTGACGTCAGAGCATGACGTCATATGGCTATATATCGTGAGATACCTTGTTTCGAACCTAAAAAAATCGAAAATAATGTTAAAAAATATTATAAATTTTTGTTATTTATTGGTTTTCGCACTCTTCGAAATGTGCCATTTGTGACGTCAGAGCGTGACGTCATATTTTGCTATATACCGTGAAATAACGTGTTCCGAAACTAAATTGTCGAAAGTAATGCGACAGAAAATTATAAATTTTGATTGTTTGTTAATTTTCGAACTTCTTGAAAACGTAGTATTAGTGACGTCAGAGCGTGACGTCATATGACTATATATCGTGAGATACCTTGTTTCGAACCTAAAAAAAATCGGAAATAGTGTTAAAAAATATTATAAATTTTTGTTATTTATTGGTTTTCGCATCCTTTGAAATGTGCCATTTGTGACGTCAGAGCGTGACGTCATATTTTGCTATATACCGTGAAATAACGTGTTCGGAAGCTAAATTGTCGAAAGTGATGCGACAGAAAATTCTAAATTTTCATTGTTTGTTAATTTTCGAACTTCTTGAAAACGTAGTATTAGTGACGTCAGAGCGTGACGTCATATGGCTATATATCGTGAGATACCTTGTTTCGAACCTAAAAAAATCGGAAATAATGTTAAAAAATATTATAAATTTTTGTTATTTATTGGTTTTCGCATCCTTTGAAATGTGCCATTTGTGACGTCAGGTCGTGACGTCATATTTTGCTATATACCGTGAAATAACGTGTTCCGAAGCTAAATTGTCGAAAGTGATGCGACAGAAAATTCTAAATTTTATAACACGCGAATTGGGAGTCTTCCCTCGGCTGGGTGAAACCCAGGGAAACAGATCGCGGTACAAAATAATGTCTCCGACCGACTCGGAGAGGTATGAGACCGCCGGGTGGAATTCTTTAGGGAACGCGGATGACCTGGAAATACTAAAACGCAAGAACGATTATAAATAATAATAATTTATTATAACAATGCGGCCGATTCCGCTCGCAAATCTACTATCTATATACAGCTTTCCCTAATCGAATCGGGAGCGCCCGCTCGCTCGTCGCACGCGTTCTTGCTAGCCGGTACACTCGCTTATCCGCAAGGAAACGGGAATTCCCTGTCCGCTGACAGAGATCACCCGGTCCTTCAGGAGGAGACTGTCCAACCCAAAGGCCGGATACCCCGATATACCGGTGCGCCCTGGAACAGTCTCTAATGACGTTCCGGCGCAGCAAGGTGGCTAACCTACGCGGGTACAATACGCGGATCTTTACAATACGCGAAAGGGATAACTCGGATACGCAAAGCGCCGCCGACTCACTCGCTCCGCTAATCCTCGGCAGTCCGCAGTCCTCCGAATTGATCCTCTCCTGTGGGATGTCGTGGATCGTCGTCCTTCCCTCCTTCTAACAAGGATGCTGCAGCTTCCTGGCCCGTAGCGCGAGCAGCCGGTCACGCACCGCACGCACAATCCCTCTCGCCCGCAACGACACACAAAACAATACAGTGCAATTAAAAAACGCTATAAAATCGCTAGATCCCGTACGTAGCCTATGTCGACGCTTCGAGGTCTGACATTGAAGTGAGGGAAAGTCGTTGAACTGTCGGATTGACAGTTCAAGTCCTCCCTCACCTACAAAAAATATCTTTTCAAACGTTGTTGTGGCCGAGGAAATCGGTTCAGCCCTATACTGAACGCCGCGCTAATGAGCGAGACAGAGACAGCCTCTGCTACACTCGGCCGTCGGATAGCGCACGGCTCGACATGCGCTATCTCACTCCGACTCACCGAGGCCGCCAGCTGATCCAGACAATCAGCTCAACGTCTCGGCGCCGAGGGTGCTCAACCTGTTCTCGGTCCCCCGCTTGGGACCAAGAATCGATCGGAGATAATGTAACGACTTTTTACATCGTTACACATCCCCCCCCTTAGCTTCAAACCAGGGGTTTGACCGAAGAGTCCTTTCCCTGAAAGCACTCCCAGGCCGGCCACTAGCTACCTCCTCAACCACCGGGGTATGCGTACTAACAAAAAATAAAAAAAAACCCATCTACCTTTTAACAATGTATTTTGCCATATAATACAAGGGTTCCTTAAATCTACCCACCACCAACTATTCTACCCCGTGTAGACCCCCTACAGGTCTATCAGGAGGAGGCGGTCCATCGCCTCGACCTCCTCCGCCAGCGATCCGGGGGCCCCCGCGGGCTCCGCCACCGGAACGCTGGCCCTTGCGACCGCTCTTGCAGCGGCGCGCGCCCGCACCCTGGCGGCCCTGCTTCGGCCTTGACCGCCCCTCTTCCCCCGCTTCCGTCGCGGCACTTCCGCCAACGGGGCCTTGACGGCCGCGGGTTTGGCCTTCGCGACCCGAGCGGTTGCCTGGTGGGCCTTCTCTCCCGCCCCCCCCAGGCTTGGCCTGTCCACTGGCTCGGGTGGCCTCCATCCTCCGCCCCCGTCGGTGCTGTCCCGGTTGCGGGCGGCTGGTCCCCGCTCGTCCGGCCATCGCCGTCGCCCAGGCCCTCGTCATCTCCGCCATTTGTTGGCGGAGCTGATCCCGCTCCGCGCGGTCCTGCTCCCGCTGCCGATGCTCCTCTTGCAGGCGCCACAGCTCCCAACTTCGTCGCCGCTCGGCCTCCCCGGGGTCCTCCACACAGCCCTGGGTCCACGGACGGCAGATGTCCCGGCTTTCCGGGCCTGGGACTCTCCCTTGCTCGCCCAGAGGGATGTAGACCCAGAGGCCATTGCCCTCTGGGACCACTCCCTGCCGATGGCGCCCTTGGTGATCCATTCTAATAAAAAAATTAAAAAAAAGATTCCCTTACTTTCTACCGCTCGCATACCCCTTTTGTTCGCACGCTTGGAGACCCTATGGCTTGCGTGGGCGTAAACGCGTTGCCCACGTTGAAGAGGTTGGCGACGCCGGTCGCGCAGCCTCCCCATCCTTCCCCTTCGCTCCGGTTCCGGGGTCCGCACGCACCGCATCTATATTCCCCGGATTTCCGTCAGGGTGGGTCTCCGTATCATCGATCTCCTCCAGAGATGCGATGAATGGTTTCAAGTCCGAAACGTGGACTTTCGGATTGGTGCGTCCATGAGTCTCCCCTAACTCATAGACGACCGGCGATAAGCGCTTCGCTATCGGGTACGGTCCGTCGTACACCGGCGCTAATTTCGCGGCGAAATAGTTGGCGGCCGACGACAACACGTGATTTCGTCGCCAAACTAAGTCTCCTACCCGAAATACGACATCGCGACGCCCTTTATTGTAGTAGCGAGCCTGTCTGGCGCTCGCCACCTCCACCGCGTCTTGGACGATGTCGTAAAGAAGCGGCATGCGCTTCATGCGGGATATCCAATTTGCGGGGTTCTGCCTCTCGATCCCCTTCGGCCCTTCGATTTTCTTCCGCATTTCCGCCGCGATCGCCGGTTCCCTTCCGTAATTCAGAAATGCCGGCGACACGCCCGTCGAAGCCTGCCTCGCGGTATTAATCGCGAACCTGAATTCGGGCAAATGGATATCCCAATTGCGATGATCTCCTCCCACGTACATGGAGATCATCGTCTTTACCACGCGATTAACCCTCTCGACCGGATTCGCCTGTGCATGATACGGCGGGATGGTCACCTGTCGTTTATGCAACTCACTAAGGAAGTTCGTCACTTCCTTGTTGGCGAATTCTGTGCCATTATCGCTCAGGAAAATTTCTGGTGACCCCCAACGGTAAATCACCAGTTCCTGGAACGCTTGCAACATCTTTTTAGCAGTCGCCTTTTTCAGCGCTTGTAGCTCGACCATTTTTGTAAAATTGTCGACGAAAACTACAATATAGCGCGATTGCGCCCTGCTTGGTGGAAACGGACCCATCATGTCCGCGGCCACCACGGTCCACGGTCGCTCGACTATCCGGCTTCCCATTAAGCCGGATGGTGCGCTCTGAGAGACCTTGTGTTGCTGACACTTCCTACAAGATCGGACGAAGCTGGCAACGTCCTGATAAATCCCCGGCCAATAGTATTCGCGGCATACCCGGTGGTATGTTTTCTGAATACCCGCGTGTCCGCAGGAGGCCGGTACGTGCGCTTCTCCGATCGCTACTTTCCTCCCCCCTCTTGGAATTACCAACTTCCAACGCTCGGCCGTTGGATCCAATACCTCATACTCCGCTTCGGGACGATGGCAATAAATGAGGCCATCTCTGACCTCCCAGTCCGGGTACGCATGTGGGACGCGACCGATTCGCTCAATCCTCTTCGCGTACCACTCGTCCTTCGCGAATTCCGTCGCGCTGATTTTAACTCCCGACTTCGGCGCGCTCTCTTCCACTCCACACACCCCCTCGGTGAGGTCACCTCCCGGAATTGCGCGAGACAGTGCATCTGGGACCTGATGCATCGCTCCTTTTCGATGTACGACAGTGAAGTTGTACTGTTGCAATTCCAGGGCCCATCGACTCAACCGACTCGACGGGTCTTTGAGATTACGCAGCCATTGAAGACTGCTGTGATCCGTAATGACCATAAACTCATAACCCTCTATGTAGGGTCTGAGCTTTTTTATGGCCCAAATCACCGCGAGGCATTCCTTCTCGGTGGTGGAGTAGTTCCGTTCATGACGGTTCAGAACTCGATTTATATAACAAATCGGATGTTCCTCCCCGTCAATCTCCTGCGAGAGCACTGCCCCGATCGCGTAGTTGCTCGCATCTGTTTGCACGTGAAACTGGCGCGTAAAATCCGGACGCGCCAGCACCGGCGCGGAGCAGAGCGCAGTTTTCAGCTTGTCGAAAGCCTTCTGCTGCTCGTCGCTCCACTGCCACCGCTCGTCCTTCCGCATAAGTTTGACGAGCGGGATCTTTTCCCGTGCGAACTCCGGCAGAAATCGCGAGTACCAGCCCACCATTCCCAGGAAACTCCTAAGAGTTTTCAGGTCTGTGGGGGGCGGATACTTTAACACCGGGGCTACCTTTTCGGGATCTGGTGCCAGCCCGTGCTGATTCACCAGGTATCCCAAAAATTTCACCTCGGGACGGCAGAACTTGCTCTTCTCGCGGTTGATCTCCAACCCCGCGGCCTGAAGAGTGTCGAGGATCCTTCCTAGCCATTCTAGGTGTTCCTCGAACGTTTCCGTCACGATTATGATATCGTCCAGGTAAACGAACGCGTATGGATCAAACTCCGGCGGTATCAGCTTGTCCATTAATCGTTGGAACGTCGCGGGGGCGTTGGTCAGTCCGTACGGCATGCGCCGATACTGATACAAGCCCTTACCTGGAACGATGAACGCCGTAACCTCCTTGCTGTCTTCCGCCATGGGTATCTGATGATACGCCTGGCTCAGATCTAGCGTGGAGATGTAGCTCGCGTGTCGCAATTTATCGAGGATGCTATCGATGTGCGGCAACGGATACGCGTCCTTCTTTGTGACCTCATTGACCATTCGGTAGTCGATGCAGGTCCGCCTCGTCCCGTTTGCTTTCGGCGGAAATAGGGGACAGCTGGTCCACGCGCTAGTCGACGGCTCGATTATTCCCTCCGATAATAATCGATCGACCTCCTTTTTCGCGATATCGAGAATCGCGGGAGAATAGCGTCGCATCCCTTGCCGGATGGGCGGATGCCCTTGGACATCAATGTGATGCTCGACCAAGGTCGTCATCGCCAAAGGCCCCGTTCGCTCCTTCAGCCGTCCCTCCAGAAAACGTTGTAACGCGATTTGCTGAGTCTCCGACATCTCAGCAATCGCGTAGCATACGAAATAGGTCTCTGCGCCGGTGATCGCCGCGACTGAATCCGTGGCTTCGAGACATTGCCGTTTTCTCGTCCGCCAATGCCCCGACCACGTATCGAGCTGCACCCCGAAGGTTCTCAAAAAGTCCATTCCGAGGATGCACTCATAATCCAGTACACGCACCACGCGAAACCTCACCCGTCGCGCTATCCCGTGCAGTTCCAGCGTGAGGGTGACCACGCCTAACACCGGAGTCAGACGTCCCTCAGCCGTCTGCATCCACTGATTCCTAACGGGTACCATCTCCGCTTCGACCCCGGCGAACGCCTTAGGGCCCAGGTAAGAGCGCCTGGCCCCAATGTCCAGCAACGCTCGCAACCTGGTGCCCATAAGATCCAGGTTGAGGAAGAACCGGTCTTCCTCACCCGTCGCCGACCGTTCGACCTCCGATTGTTCAGCGCTTTTACGCGCGACACAAATCGTGGTGGCACTCCCTTCAGCGCCACCCTCTCGGTCGCTGAGCGCTCCCGCCCCCTCACGGATCGCGCCCACCCGGTCGATGGTACCCCCTAACTCTTCTACTGGACTCAACAGTCCTAGCATGCCACAGGGAGCACCGTCTCGTCGGTCACCCCGGGCTCAACCGCTTATGTACTCCTCCTCCGATCCGGTATCGGAGAAGTCGTACCCCTCATCTAAACTATACTCGGACCCGCTGTCCGAGTAATCTGGCGGGTCCTCTGGCGCCTCCCACTCGACGTCGTGGAATTCCGCTGCCGAGGACACCGGCTCCTCTACCTCCCGTTCCCTGATAGGGGCTGTCCTCGAGCTGCCGTCGCTCGCAGCCCCTACTGCCCGTTTCCCAAGGCCGGTGGCATTGCTCCTTGTTCGCCGACCATTGGGGTGGCTGAACGGGTGGGGGCAGGGGGATTCGGCCAATAGGAACTCCCTTGAAGGTTGTTCCTCGGCGCTGCTCCCTGTCGGCCCCCCTCTAATTGTTGTGCGGCCGGGGCCGGATGGGTCCACGGGTTATACGTGGCCTCTCCGATCGCCGGCCGACTCTGACAGCCCGGAAGCTGGTACTCTTCCGGTAATTCGCTGATATGGCGGCGCGAGGCGCACTCCCGCGCGTAGTGCCCACGCCCCCCGCAACGCGAACACTGGGCGCAGTCCTTCCCCGATATTTTTGAGGACTCGCCTCGCTGTTGGTTCGGCTGGCGCACCGGACCGCCCGGTGCCGCCGACGACGCCGAACGCTGTTGGTTTCCTCCGTTATTCCCAAAACCACGCCGTCCAAACCCGTTTACAGCAGCCACCGCATCCGTCAACTGGTCAACGATCCCTTGAAGGTTGCCAGGGTTGCTGACGCTACGCGGCGCCTGCTTGTTCCGTCGTGGCGCGGTCTTCTTCCCCCGGGCCGGGCGCGGACTCCCGCTCTCCGAGCCGCTCGAACCCGATCGCGGCGATCCGGGAGGATGAAGCGCACCTCGTGCGCCGCTATTCCCCACTTTCTTTCCCCCCTGGGCATTGGGCCCTTTCCTGCGGTTCGCAACGGGCGAGAGGTTACCCCCTTGCCACGGCGCACCGCTCGCCCCGGTCGGTTCCGATTCCGACCCTAATGCCGCTACCGCCGATTTGCCCTCTTTCCCAGGCTTTTTTGTTACGGCTGCCGTCCCAGTCGTGGAAGAGCTAAGCTCTTTCTCGATTTCAAGGCGCTTCTCCACGTCGCGCCCCCCCTTTACGAGGTCCTCGAACGAGTGAACCTCACTCCGCCTAATACTTTCGCGGAACCGCGGTAGGAGATTCGCATAGGCCAATTCCAGCTGGCTTTTCAGCTCTGGGACGGGAGAGATCTTAAGCAACTTGGTGCGCAATCGCATCAAGTAGCTCCTCACGTTCTCTCCCTCCTCCTGGAAGACCCTCTGCGCCTCTCGCCAGCGGGACTGTTCACTCTCTTCACCCCCGAATTGGTGAAGGAACGATTGTTTAAACTGTGTCCAGTCCTTCCACTGGGATCCCTCTATCCTGAACCATTCTAAGGCTTCGCTGGTCAGGACTAGCTCCATCGACCCGTGCAGTGCGCGGAAGGGCAGTCGGGTGCCCCTCATGCACCCCTCCACAGCCCGGCAGAATTCATCCGCGTCGTCCGGAGTTCCCTTGCTGAACCGTACCCGGTACGTCTTCAGCAGATTGGGGATTGGGTCCTTAACGGCCCGCCAATCCTCCTCCTCCTCTCGGACGACAGGTCGTCGGGACCCCGCTGGGCCTTCCCCTGTTTGAGGCTCCGGTGCCTCCGAAGGTCCAGCGCTGTAGCGGGTTCGCTGGTCGATCTCGCTGACCTTCTGCACTATCAGGGTGAGCTGCTCGGCGATTCGTCGGAAGGCGTCCTCCGCAATCGTCAATCGCCGATCGAACCCGGCCACTAACTCGCGCATTTATTCGCGCTCGCGGGCCTGCTCAGACGGTCCCGCCAGTATAATGTTCAGGAGGGACTCCGTTAGTCCCCCCGGCGTCGCTCCCCCCCCGGGCGGCCGCCCCACCCTGCCCAACTCGGGCATCTCCATCTCCGGGCAGTGGCAGTCGACACGCGGCATGGACTCCGGTAGTCCCGCTCGCATTTCCCGTCCGTTCGGGGTCTCGACGATGACGTCCCGGAAGGTTACCGCCTGAGCTCGCGTTTCGCCCTCCAATCTTCGCCCCCCCCCCGTTGGGCTTGACCGCTGATGAGCAGCTCTGCCCCGCTCGCGACCCTCACCCTGGGTCTTCCCACCTCCCGGTGGGTGGAAGTCCTCCGCGTAGCGGCTTCCAACGCGACCGGTGTCATCGTATGCAGCATCTCGGACATGGCGATAGGATCCTGCCACTGTCCGTATGACTGCGCCGTTCGTAATATGGGAGAGGGCCCCCGCTGCCCCTCCCGAACCGCCGGTGCCTCCAGCAGCTCTTTTCCGCCGATGCTGCCAGGCTTCATGGTGGAATTGACCACCCGCACCCGCGGGGGACTCACGGCTCGAGCCCCCTCTCCGCCCTCATCGAACGCCTCTCCATCGTCCTCCCCCTCTCCCTCGGAGAAATCTTCGTCCAGCAGGTCGGTCGCCAGATATTCTCCCGCGCCTTCCCTTACTGGATTCCCCGGGGGTGGGCCGTCGATCTCGCGAACCCATTTCGCTCCATCCGGCCCGAACGTGGAGATTAAATAATAACGCTCGAGGCGTTTACGTAATATCAGGGCCGTATCCACGACGTCACCCTTTATTCCGACGGATATAGCGCGCTCCATCAGTGCGGTATGATCGAGCTCGGCCAGCTCGGTCTCGAGTCGCTTCCTCTCCTGCTGCCACGCGATCCGAGAGCTCGCGCGTCGCTGGGTCTCAACTACGCTCGACGCCATCTAGCGGTGCGCAGGAATACTACCAAGCGCTCTACAATTACCGGCGTACCGACGCCGATCAAATTTCCGCACGTTAACGCCCGCTCGGCCGCTGCCGAAATAACCGCCGCCAAGGTCACGTTCCCTAAACACCCAACGGCCCCACGTTGGGCGCCAATTTATAACACGCGAATTGGGAGTCTTCCCTCGGCTGGGTGAAACCCAGGGAAACAGATCGCGGTACAAAATAATGTCTCCGACCGACTCGGAGAGGTATGAGACCGCCGGGTGGAATTCTTTAGGGAACGCGGATGACCTGGAAATACTAAAACGCAAGAACGATTATAAATAATAATAATTTATTATAACAATGCGGCCGATTCCGCTCGCAAATCTACTATCTATATACAGCTTTCCCTAATCGAATCGGGAGCGCCCGCTCGCTCGTCGCACGCGTTCTTGCTAGCCGGTACACTCGCTTATCCGCAAGGAAACGGGAATTCCCTGTCCGCTGACAGAGATCACCCGGTCCTTCAGGAGGAGACTGTCCAACCCAAAGGCCGGATACCCCGATATACCGGTGCGCCCTGGAACAGTCTCTAATGACGTTCCGGCGCAGCAAGGTGGCTAACCTACGCGGGTACAATACGCGGATCTTTACAATACGCGAAAGGGATAACTCGGATACGCAAAGCGCCGCCGACTCACTCGCTCCGCTAATCCTCGGCAGTCCGCAGTCCTCCGAATTGATCCTCTCCTGTGGGATGTCGTGGATCGTCGTCCTTCCCTCCTTCTAACAAGGATGCTGCAGCTTCCTGGCCCGTAGCGCGAGCAGCCGGTCACGCACCGCACGCACAATCCCTCTCGCCCGCAACGACACACAAAACAATACAGTGCAATTAAAAAACGCTATAAAATCGCTAGATCCCGTACGTAGCCTATGTCGACGCTTCGAGATCTGACATTGAAGTGAGGGAAAGTCGTTGAACTGTCGGATTGACAGTTCAAGTCCTCCCTCACCTACAAAAAATATCTTTTCAAACGTTGTTGTGGCCGAGGAAATCGGTTCAGCCCTATACTGAACGCCGCGCTAATGAGCGAGACAGAGACAGCCTCTGCTACACTCGGCCGTCGGATAGCGCACGGCTCGACATGCGCTATCTCACTCCGACTCACCGAGGCCGCCAGCTGATCCAGACAATCAGCTCAACGTCTCGGCGCCGAGGGTGCTCAACCTGTTCTCGGTCCCCCGCTTGGGACCAAGAATCGATCGGAGATAATGTAACGACTTTTTACATCGTTACAATTTTCATTGTTTATTAATTTCCGAGCGTCTGGAAAACGTAGCATTAGTGACGTCATAGCATGGCGTCATTTGGCTACATATGGCGAAGTATATCCGAAGCAAAATTGCTGGATGTAATGCGACAGAAAATTATAAACTTTTATTGTTTAATAATTTTCGAACGTCTTGAAAAAGTAGCATTAGTGGCGTCATAGCGTGACGTCATATGGCTATATATCGTGAGATACCTTGTTTCGAACCTAAAAAAATCGAAAATAATATTAAAAAATATTATAAATTTTTGTTATTTATTGGTTTTTGCACCCTTTGAAATGTGCGATTTGTGAAGTCAGAGCGTGACGTCATATTTTGCTATATACCGTGAAATAGCGTGTTCCGAAGCTAAATTGTCGAAAGTGATGCGACAGAAATTTATAAATTTTGATTGTTTGTTAATTTTCGAACTTCTTGAAAACGTAGTATTAGTGACGTCAGAGCGTGACGTCATATGTCTATATATCATGAGATACCTTGTTTCGAACCTAAAAAAATCGGAAATAATGTTAAAAAATATTATAAATTTTTGTTATTTATTGGTTTTCGCACCCTTTGAAATGTGCCATTTATGACGTCAGGTCGTGACGTCATATTTTGCTATATACCGTGAAATAACGTGTTCGGAAGCTAAATTGTCGAAAGTGATGCGACAGAAAATTATAAATTTTGATTGTTTGTTAATTTTCGAACTTCTTCAAAACGTAGTATTAGTGAAGTCAGATCGTGACGTCATATGGCTATATATCGTGAGATACCTTGTTTCGAACCTAAAAAAATCGGAAATAATGTTAAAAAATATTATAAATTTTTGTTATTTATTGGTTTTCGCATCCTTTGAAATGTGCCATTTATGACGTCAGGTCGTGACGTCATATTTTGCTATATACCGTGAAATAACGTGTTCCGAAGCTAAATTGTCGAATTGATGCGACAGAAAATTCTAAATTTTCATTGTTTATTAATTTCCGAGCGTCTTGAAAACGTAGCATTAGTGACGTCATAGCATGACGTCATATGGCTACATATGGCGAAGTATATCCGAAGCAAAATTGCTGGAAGTAATGCAACAGAAAATTATAAACTTTTATTGTTTACTAATTTTCGAACGTCTTAAAAACGTAGCATTACGGACGTCAGAGCGTGACGTCATATGGCTATATATCGTGAAATATCTTGTTTCGAACCTAAAAAAAATCGGAAATAGTGTTAAAAAATATTATAAATTTTTGTTATTTATTGGTTTTCACAACCTTTGAAATGTGCCATTTATGACGTCAGGTCGTGATGTCATATTTTGCTATATACCGTGATATAACGTGTTCCGAAGCTAAATTGTCGAAAGTGATGCGACAGAAAATTCTAAATTTTCATTGTTTATTAATTTCCGAGCGTCTGGAAAACGTAGCATTAGTGACGTCATAGCATGACGTCATATGGCTACATATGGCGAAGTATATCCGAAGGAAAATTGCT
>JBBEEM010000047.1:55822-99922 GCA_037305995.1 Sclerodermus sp. 'alternatusi'
AAAATTGTGAAAATAGTAAATATAGATATTAAGGCTGAGTTTTAAAAATTAAGAAGTGTTACTGTGATATTAAAAGTCTACAGAGGAATTATAGTTTTCTTTATTAAGTGAAAAATTTTTAATAACAAAATGAGTACAACAAGGTCAAATATCATTGGTCATTGTGCGGATCAAGATTTAGAAAAAAAGAATGAATTGCAAAAAGAGTTGGAATTTTATCCAACTACTTGTCCTTTGAATTATCACATATTAACATTTAACGAATTATGTTCACAAATAGAAACAAGAAATATACTCACGGCAGTAGAAGCATTGGAATTTATTCAAAAATCTACTCCGTCTGAAGTCCCGGTCCTTATTTTTATACAACTTTGTTTCCTAGCATTAAGAAGAGTATCTCCTAGTGAAGAAAACGCTCTGGTAAATTTAGTAATTGCAAAGTTAAGAGATAATGTAAAACTGAAAATATCATTTAATGAACTAACAAAAATGACAAACTTAATAAAATTATTAAGAATAACCTTCTTTCCATCTATTAGCCTTCGGGAGTGTGTGTATCGAATTAGTCGAATTCTTATTAGAGAGAACGAGAGTATATTTGATTATATCGCTCGATTTCTACTGTTGCACTTAGCAATACTTGAATATAAAATTCAGCTGATATATCTGATACTCATCTTGAAAATATTATAGACGAAGTAGGAGAAAAGCATAAATATTATTTTTTACGTGGAATAACATTAAGATATAATTCGGTTTCCTTTGACGATATTAGTAGCAGTACATTTAACGAGTATTTAAAAGAAATCGTAATAATATTTGAGGCTTATCGTATGAAAGAAGTAAGGCTTAACACAACCAAGAAGAAGTTCCGTTTGCAATGCCATTTTTGTGGAAAATTTCGTCATATGAAAAAGGATTGTATACGTTTTAAAGAGAGAAAAGAAGAAATAATGAGAACAATTATAGAGAAACGAGAAGAGTCTTCTTCTATTGAATTAAGTGGCTTTCATTTAGATGATTTAATGGAAAAAGATCTACAGAAAACTATAATATTTGATTTGTCAAGTGATAATCTTGCTTTTCATACGATCTCGACCACTAAAATGGATGAAGATACACGAAAAATAGGAATGCTTAATGCCAAAGAAGCAAGCGAAGTTATCCCATGTTTCGATGGATTGGAACCACCACTTTATGATTTTGTTACGACCCCCACCCTATCAAAAGCCGTGGCTTATAATAATGGTAGATGAATCTTAAGTGTGGTTAAGATTGCTTGCGCGTTTTCAGAAGAATATGGTCAACAATTTAATGCTTTACCTGTTCCCTCTAAAATAATCTTAACCGATGGCCTTTTTAGGTTGCAACTTAATGCTTTATTCCTAGGATAGGCCTAAATGCTCTATTTAACTCGTGTAATGGAAATGAGATCTGAGATGGTTTTAGTATTGAATCTGTGCACTTACCTGGTTATTAGTTGTACTGGCAATAGTGACTGGGTTTGATAACAAATGAATGAAAATGATTTTAATTTACTGACACTTATTTAATGAACTGTTCAACCTTTTGAATTGAGATACTTTTACAAGTCTAACCGAACTGACTAGTTGTCTTACAAATGTTATAATATCGAAGTTGATCTGAGTCTGAGTCTGAATCTGAATCTGAGTTGTGAGTAGTCTGAGTTGTGCGTTGTGTGTCGTGTGTCGTGTTGTGTAGTGATGTCTGGTAGTGTTCTGTCTGGTAGTGATGAGAGTAGTGATCTGTCTGGTAGTGATGTTAGAAGTGGTCTCCCTGTTAGTGATCTGACTGGTAGTGTGTCGTGTGTCGTGTGTCGTGTCTAGTAGTGATGTCTGGTAGTGTTCGTGTGCTAGCCCGCCGAAGTCTGCCTGGTAGTGATCTGAGTAGTCTAGGCTGGACCTGCCTTCTTATATGTTTCCCAAAAGGGCCTACGTGACGATTCCTAAATGTTTAAACATTTAGGCTCTTCCCTTTTGGTTAGATGTCTGTTTCGTATTGGCTAATGATTCTTGGGAGGGGATATTCGGCTGTTCTCTAATTTTTGTTAATCTGCCGACATATGCACGACCACCCGTGAAAAGTTTGCATAAGGGTATTTTATGGCCTAAGGATAATCCTCCAAAGGGTCAGTTTGTATCTTCCGGTTCCTTACAGTTTTCCGTGTTTGTACTTAAAATTATCAGTATCTGTTATAAAACATTTGGGTTGCCTGCATACGTCAGCTGGTCTATGTGCCGATGCAACAACTAAGAGCGTTACAAAGACTCGCGCATGTAACATCTCCCTCCTAAAAATCATTGTTGTCCTCAACAATTATGGTTAAAGCACTGTTCAAAAAATAAGGTATCCTGAATTGTATTAAATATTTAAATATTTGTTAATTAATAACTCATTATAAATTTTTTCAAACTCAATTGTCATTGATCTTTTAGTAAAAGTTTCTACTTCGCTCACTAACATTGTGATGCGTACAATTTCTTTGTTATATTTGTATAAATATTTGTTTCTGATCTTCTGAGTATTCGTATAAATATTTCTTATACGTTTTCCTTTTTGTTTTATTTTTAATATTTTATTAGGTTAATTTCTTCATCTTCATTTCTTCCAATCGTTTTTAGGTCCCAAAGGCTCTTCAATTATTCAATGTCCTTTTTGGGTTTTTAGTACGTCTTGGATCTTCGTATACATTCTTCTTTCTTCTTTTTAACCCTTTTATTAGGTTAACTCCTTCACCCTATTAATGGTATGAAGTCTTCGTTCGTTCCAATTGTTTTTAGGTCCCAAAGGTTCTACAATTACTTATTGTCCTTTTTGGGTTTTTAGTACATCTTGGATCTTCGTATACATTCTTCTTCCTTCTTTTTAACCTTTTATTAGTTTAATTTCTCCATTTATTAGTGGTATGATCTCTTCAAAGGTTTTATAATTATTCAATGTCGTTTTATATTTTACTTTGATCAATTTTAGACAATTATCAATTTTAGATTAAATTTACTAGTTTGTTAATTTTACGGATTCCTTATTTTCCGTCAATACTTTATCCATTTGTTACATACTCTTTCTTTGTCTTATTCGATGGTTCCCTAAGTATCTCAATCCTGATAGCATAAACAATATTAAAAAGAATATAATATAAACTAAATAATCTAAATCATGCAATTTACAATATTTTGATTACACACACACATTTTTTTTTTGTTCTTTTGTATTTTTTTTGTATATTTTTTTATTATTTTTTTTTTTATTTTTATTATATATTTTTTATGAATTACGAGTAAAATTAATTATCCTTGGTGATAATAGATGGTTGTAGGGTCCTGGAGCTGTTGGTTGTAGTTCCGTTGAATGATTACAATCCTCCGGATGTCTTCTGTTTTGAGGGGTAGACTGATTTTGATGATTATGGTTTTCATGTAGTTGTTCTTCTTGTAAATTCTTCGGGTGAAGCTGGTCTTCACAGGGCTGGTTTATAATCGGTGTAGGGTTTTCTTTTGCTGGTTGCTCGCTGTTGTTTTCATTATTGCTCTGTTGGCCTGAGTATTCTTGATTGTTTTTCCCCAATAATATGAGTAAATGTGTTATCGAATCCCAGATGGATCCGATTAGGTGTATAGTTTTTTATGTTGATTTTCGTTTCTTCAAGTTAGGTTCAGTCACAGTTTATGGCTTTTTATGGTTTCGAGGCTTCCGTCAAAAGGGGTTTTTTTTTTTTTTTAAAAGGGATGGCTTCTATAAGATCCCTTCGTCCGGCGGAGGTTTTTTTCTACCGCATTCCCGAAAATCTATGATTGGTCTCCATCCCCTGTTTCCTTGTGAATCCGAGTTTTTGGGTAGTATCCAAATAGGTGATTTATACGGAGATTGAGAAGGTTTCATCATTCCTTGTTTTAATAATGCTTTTATCTGGTTGCCTATTTCTTCTTTATTAATCAGGAGAAATCTACTTTGTTTCGCATCAATGGGAATAATGGGTATTTCTTGGTTTAGAATGTTGGAAGATTCTAGACTATTTTCTGGTGAAAGGTTTCCATGATTTTGACTTTCATCTTCTGCGATAATAGGTACAGAATATTGTTGTTCATCCATTTTTTCGTCTTCTTTTAATAAAACTCTTTCTTCTTCTGGTAAAATTGGTGGTGTGTCATCAGACAAGTCTGACTTTTCTATTTCTAGTTCTTTTTGGGGTGTATCTATAGCATCTACACTCATTCCTTCTTGCTCCGCAGATTTACTTCCTTCTAATTTGTTTTTTGGTTCGTCTTTATTAATGATAGTGAGTGGTTCTTCAAATTCTTCAGTCTCCTTAGCTTCTTCAGTTTCTTTAGCTTCTTGTTTTTCTACTATTCTTTCTAATTCAAATTCTGTATCTTCATTTTCCGATTCTTCAAATTTTCTAGTCTCTTCAGCCTCTTTAGTTTCTTTAGTTTTTTTAATTGAATTGTCATATTCGAGTCTAGGAAGGCTAGTTCCTAGGTGAACACTATATATTTTGTAAGTTGCTACGCCATTAGGGGTTGTAGATTGTTGGTTTTCGTCACTATCATTTCTTTTTGTCTTTTTAAGTTCTGGTGTGGTTGTTTGGATTTCGGATGGTTTATTACCAGGAATGCGGAAAAAACAATTTTTAGCTGTGTGATTCGGTTTTCCACATATTTGACAAGTTTCCTGAGTGTTGTCAACGTTTTGTCTGAGCGTATTTATTCTTTGGGGTTTTGTACTATTGGATTCTAATTCTCTTCTGAGGAAGCGACAGTCTTTTGTGGTGTGGTTCGAAGTTTTACAAATTAAACATGATTTTTCGTTAGGACTTCGACAATCTTTAGCGTAATGACCTATTTTATTGCATTTGAAGCACGTTATAGTAGGAGATTTTGGTTTTTGAGATATAGATCTGCATGTATCTGCAGTATGTCCCTGACGTTTGCAATATTGACAAATTTTGTTTTCGGGATTTTGAGGTCTGTTTCCTATTGTTCTATAGTCTAAAAATTCCAATTTGTTCTTATCCCTCATTCTACTTTCTAATTTCAAAGCTTCTTGAATGGCACTTTGTAAATCATTTCTACTAGTTATTAATGCTCCTATCTCCCATCTCAGTCCTCTTAAAAATTGTTCTAAAGTATCTGATTCTATTTTATTAATTAATACAGGATCTAAATTGGTATTTAAAAATTTTGAAGCTTCAAATATTTCGCGGCTTATTCTTTTTATCCTACCTACGAATGACATTACGTCTTCTCCAGGTCTTTGGTTTAATGTTGCCAGTTCTCCCAATAACTCAAAATTAGTTTTTACCGGTGGAAATAATTTTTTTAAATATATGGTTAATTCGGCTATTGTTGCAAAATTATTGTCCCTAGCCATTTCTAGTGCTATTCCTTTCAGTTTATTTCCTATAATAAGATTAACTAATCCTCTTTCTGCTAGAGGCGATATTGATTGTCTGGCCTGGTCACATTCGGAAACAAATTGATATATACTTGAACTATTACCATTAAATTCTGTTATAAATCCTAATACATCCTTTGGTTTCAAGAAACTCATATCGTTACTATTAGGTCTCGTGTTTTCGGTATTCATATTTGAATTATTATTATTTGTTGGAGTATTCTCAAGAGTAAATAAAATATTAGTGAGACTTTTATTTAGTGATGTTTCTAACGCGTGTATGTCTTTTTCAGATGTATTTTGAGACTCTTCTTGTGTAGAAGCGGATTTTTGTGTGTTTAAATTTTGATTATGTACTGTAGATGATTCACGAGGTATTTTTGGTTTAGATACAAAAGGATTTTCCGATGTAAATTCTTCGTTTGCCGGTTTTTCTTTCAGAGTTCTGTTCTTCGATCTAGACCTAGTTTCCATGACACGACTTAAAAAAGAGCATTTTTAATCCCGGACGAGCCCCCAATTGTTACGACCCCCACCCTATCAAAAGCCGTGGCTTATAATAATGGTAGATGAATCTTAAGTGTGGTTAAGAGTGCTTGCGCGTTTTCAGAAGAATATGGTCAACAATTTAATGCTTTACCTGTTTCCTCTAAAATAATCTTAACCGATGGCCTTTTTAGGTTGCAACTTAATGCTTTATTCCTAGGATAGGCCTAAATGCTCTATTTAACTCGTGTAATGGAAATGAGATCTGAGATGGTTTTAGTATTGAATCTGTGCACTTACCTGGTTATTAGTTGTACTGGCAATAGTGACTGGGTTTGATAACAAATGAATGAAAATGATTTTAATTTACTGACACTTATTTAATGAACTGTTCAACCTTTTGAATTGAGATACTTTTACAAGTCTAACCGAACTGACTAGTTGTCTTACAAATATTGCGATATCGAAGTCTGATCTGAGTCTCTGGTCTGTGTCTGAGTCTGTAGTCTGTGCTGTGAGTTCGAAGTGAGTGTTGGCCGGAGTCTGTGTATGAAGTGAGGTATGAAGTGATCTGTGAGTGAATGTCTGGTAGTGATCTCCCTGGTAGTGATGTTAGAAGTCTGCCTGGTAGTGATCTGAGTAGTCTAGGCTGGACCTGCCTTCTTATATGTTTCCCAAAAGGGCCTACGTGACGATTCCTAAATGTTTAAACATTTAGGCTCTTCCCTTTTGGTTAGATGTCTGTTTCGTATTGGCTAATGATTCTTGGGAGGGGATATTCGGCTGTTCTCTAATTTTTGTTAATCTGCCGACATATGCACGACCACCCGTGAAAAGTTTGCATAAGGGTATTTTATGGCCTAAGGATAATCCTCCAAAGGGTCAGTTTGTATCTTCCGGTTCCTTACAGTTTTCCGTGTTTGTACTTAAAATTATCAGTATCTGTTATAAAACATTTGGGTTGCCTGCATACGTCAGCTGGTCTATGTGCCGATGCAACAACTAAGAGCGTTACAAAGACTCGCGCATGTAACACTATATATCGTGAGATACCTTGTTTCGAACCTAAAAAAATCGGAAATAGTGTTAAAAAATATTATAAATTTTTGTTATTTATTGGTTTTCGCACCCTTTGAAATGTGCCATTTATGACGTCAGGTCGTGACGTCATATTTTGCTATATACCGTGAAATAACGTGTTCCGAAGCTAAATTGTCGAAAGTAATGCGACAGAAAATTCTAAATTTTGATTGTTTATTAATTTTCGAACGTCTTGAAAACGTAGTATTAGTGACGTCAGAGCGTGACGTCATAAGGCTACATATCGAGAAATAACGTATTCCGACCAAAATAGTCTGAAGTATTGCGACAAAACATTCTAAACTTTTATTGTTTACTAATTTTCGAACGTCTTGAAATCGTAGTATTAGTGACGTCAGAGCGTGACGTCATATGGCTACATATCAAGAAATAACGTATTCCGAACCAAAATAGTCGGAAGTAATGCGACAGAAAATTCTAAATTTTGATTGTTTATTAATTTTCGAACGTCTTGAAAACTTATTATTAGTGACGTCAGAGCGTGACGTCATATGGCTACATATGGCGAAGTATATCCGAAGCAAAATTGCTGGAAGTAAGGCGACAGAATATTATAAACTTTTATTGTTTACTAATTTTCGAACGTCTTGAAAACGTAGCATTACTGACGTCAGAGCGTGACGTCATATGGCTATATATCGTGAGATACCTTGTTTCGAACCTAAAAAAAATCGGAAATAGTGTTAAAAAATATTATAAAATTTTGTTATTTATTGGTTTTGGCACCCTTTGAAATGTGCCATTTATGACGTCAGGTCGTGACGTCATATTTTGCTATATACCGTGAAACAACGTGTTCCGAAGCTAAATTGTCGAAAGTAATGCGACAGAAAATTCTAAATTTTGATTGTTTATTAATTTTCGAACGTCTTGAAAACGTAGTATTAGTGACGTCAGAGCGTGACGTCATATGGCTACATATCTAGAAATAACGTATTCCGACCAAAATAGTTTGAAGTAATGCGACAAAAAATTCTAAACTTTGATTGTTTATTAATTTTCGAACGTCTTGAAAACGTAGTATTAGTAACGTCAGAGCGTGACGTCATATGGCTACATATCAAGAAATAACGTATTCCGAACCAAAATAGTCGGAAGTAATGCGACAGAAAATTCTAAATTTTGATTGTTTATTAATTTTCGAACGTCTTGAAAACTTAGTATTAGTAACGTCAGAGCGTGACGTCATATGGCTACATATGGCGATATATATCCGAAGCAAAATTGCTGGAAGTAATGCGATAGAAAATTATAAACTTTTATTGTTTACTAATTTTCGAACGTCTTGAAAACGTAGCATTACTGACGTCAGAGCGTGACGTCATATGGCTATATAACGTGAAATACCATGTTTCGAACCTAAAAAAAATCGGAAATAGTGTTAAAAAATATTATAAATTTTTGTTATTTATTGGTTTTCGCACTCTTTGAAATGTGCCATTTGTGACGTCAGAGCGTGACGTCATATTTTGCTATATACCGTGAAATAACGTGTTCCGAAACTAAATTGTCGAAAGTAATGCGACAGAAAATTATAAATTTTGATTGTTTGTTAATTTTCGAACTTCTTGAAAACGTAGTATTAGTGACGTCAGAGCGTGACGTCATATGGCTATATATCGTGAGATACCTTGTTTCGAACCTAAAAAAAATCGGAAATAGTGTTAAAAAATATTATAAATTTTTGTTATTTATTGGTTTTCGCACCCTTTGAAATGTGCCATTTGTGACGTCAGAGCGTGACGTCTTATTTTGCTATATACCGTGAAATAACGTGTTCCGAAGCTAAATTGTCGAAAGTAATGCGACAGAAAATTCTAAATTTTGATTGTTTATTAATTTTCGAACGTCTTGAAAACGTAGTATTAGTGACGTCAGAGCGTGACGTCATATGGCTACATATGGAGAAGTATATCCGAAGCAAAATTGCTGGAAGTAATGCGACAGAAAATTATAAACTTTTATTGTTTACTAATTTTCGAACGTCTTGAAAACGTAGCATTAGTGACGTCAGAGCGTGACGTCATATGGCTATATATCGTGAGATACCTTGTTTCGAACCTAAAAAAAATCGGAAATAGTGTTAAAAAATATTATAAATTTTTGTTATTTATTGGTTTTCGCACCCTTTGAAATGTGCCATTTATGACGTCAGGTCGTGACGTCATATTTTGCTATATACCGTGAAATAACGTGTTCCGAAGCTAAATTGTCGAAAGTAATGCGACAGAAAATTCTAAATTTTGATTGTTTATTAATTTTCGAACGTCTTGAAAACGTAGTATTAGTGACGTCAGAGCGTGACGTCATATGGCTACATATGGCGAAGTATATCCGAAGCAAAATTGCTGGAAGTAATGCGACAGAATATTATAAACTTTTATTGTTTACTAATTTTCGAACGTCTTGAAAACGTAGCATTACTGACGTCAGAGCGTGACGTCATATGGCTATATATCGTGAGATACCTTGTTTCGAACCTAAAAAAAATCGGAAATAATGTTAAAAAATATTATAAATTTTTGTTATTTATTGGTTTTCGCACCCTTTGAAATGTGCCATTTGTGACGTCAGAGCGTGACGTCTTATTTTGCTATATACCGTGAAATAACGTGTTCCGAAGCTAAATTGTCGAAAGTAATGCGACAGAAAATTCTAAATTTTGATTGTTTATTAATTTTCGAACGTCTTGAAAACGTAGTATTAGTGACGTCAGAGCGTGACGTCATATGGCTACATATCGAGATATAACGTATTCCGAACCAAAATAATCTGAAGTAATGCGACAGAAAATTCTAAATTTTGATTGTTTATTAATTTTCGAACGTCTTGAAAACGTAGCATTAGTGACGTCAGAGCGTGACGTCATATGGCTACATATGGCGAAGTATATCCGAAGCAAAATTGCTGGAAGTAATGCGACAGAAAATTATAAACTTTTATTGTTTACTAATTTTCGAACGTCTTGAAAACGTAGCATTACTGACGTCAGAGCGTGACGTCATATGGCTATATATCGTGAGATACCTTGTTTCGAACCTAAAAAAAATCGGAAATAATGTTAAAAAATATTATAAATTTTTGTTATTTATTGGTTTTCGCACCCTTTGAAATGTGCCATTTGTGACGTCAGAGCGTGACGTCATATTTTGCTATATACCGTGAAATAACGTGTTCCGAAGCTAAATTGTCGAAAGTAATGCGACAGAAAATTCTAAATTTTGATTGTTTATTAATTTTCGAACGTCTTGAAAACGTAGTATTAGTGACGTCAGAGCGTGACGTCATAAGGCTACATATCGAGAAATAACGTATTCCGACCAAAATAGTCTGAAGTAATGCGACAAAACATTCTAAACTTTTATTGTTTACTAATTTTCGAACGTCTTGAAATCGTAGTATTAGTGACGTCAGAGCGTGACGTCATATGGCTACATATCAAGAAATAACGTATTCCGACCAAAATAGTCGGAAGTAATGCGACAGAAAATTCTAAATTTTGATTGTTTATTAATTTTCGAACGTCTTGAAAACTTATTATTAGTGACGTCAGAGCGTGACGTCATATGGCTACATATGGCGAAGTATATCCGAAGCAAAATTGCTGGAAGTAAGGCGACAGAATATTATAAACTTTTATTGTTTACTAATTTTCGAACGTCTTGAAAACGTAGCATTACTGACGTCAGAGCGTGACGTCATATGGCTATATATCGTGAGATACCTTGTTTCGAACCTAAAAAAAATCGGAAATAGTGTTAAAAAATATTATAAAATTTTGTTATTTATTGGTTTTCGCACCCTTTGAAATGTGCCATTTATGACGTCAGGTCGTGACGTCATATTTTGCTATATACCGTGAAACAACGTGTTCCGAAGCTAAATTGTCGAAAGTAATGCGACAGAAAATTCTAAATTTTGATTGTTTATTAATTTTCGAACGTCTTGAAAACGTAGTATTAGTGACGTCAGAGCGTGACGTCATATGGCTACATATCGAGAAATAACGTATTCCGACCAAAATAGTTTGAAGTAATGCGACAAAAAATTCTAAACTTTTATTGTTTATTAATTTTCGAACGTCTTGAAAACGTAGTATTAGTGACGTCAGAGCGTGACGTCATATGGCTACATATCAAGAAATAACGTATTCCGAAGCAAAATAGTCGGAAGTAATGCGACAGAAAATTCTAAATTTTGATTGTTTATTAATTTTCGAACGTCTTGAAAACTTAGTATTAGTGACGTCAGAGCGTGACGTCATATGGCTACATATGGCGAAGTATATCCGAAGCAAAATTGCTGGAAGTAATGCGACAGAAAATTATAAACTTTTATTGTTTACTAATTTTCGAACGTCTTGAAAACGTAGCATTACTGACGTCAGAGCGTGACGTCATATGGCTATATATCGTGAAATACCTTGTTTCGAACCTAAAAAAAATCGGAAATAGTGTTAAAAAATATTATAAATTTTTGTTATTTATTGGTTTTCGCACCCTTTGAAATGTGCCATTTGTGACGTCAGAGCGTGACGTCATATTTTGCTATATACCGTGAAATAACGTGTTCCGAAACTAAATTGTCGAAAGTAATGCGACAGAAAATTATAAATTTTGATTGTTTGTTAATTTTCGAACTTCTTGAAAACGTAGTATTAGTGACGTCAGAGCGTGACGTCATATGGCTATATATCGTGAGATACCTTGTTTCGAACCTAAAAAAAATCGGAAATAGTGTTAAAAAATATTATAAATTTTTGTTATTTATTGGTTTTCGCACCCTTTGAAATGTGCCATTTGTGACGTCAGAGCGTGACGTCATATTTTGCTATATACCGTGAAATAACGTGTTCCGAAGCTAAATTGTCGAAAGTAATGCGACAGAAAATTCTAAATTTTGATTGTTTATTAATTTTCGAACGTCTTGAAAACGTAGTATTAGTGACGTCAGAGCGTGACGTCATATGGCTACATATGGAGAAGTATATCCGAAGCAAAATTGCTGGAAGTAATGCGACAGAAAATTATAAACTTTTATTGTTTACTAATTTTCGAACGTCTTGAAAACGTAGCATTAGTGACGTCAGAGCGTGACGTCATATGGCTATATATCGTGAGATACCTTGTTTCGAACCTAAAAAAAATCGGAAATAGTGTTAAAAAATATTATAAATTTTTGTTATTTATTGGTTTTCGCACCCTTTGAAATGTGCCATTTATGACGTCAGGTCGTGACGTCATATTTTGCTATATACCGTGAAATAACGTGTTCCGAAGCTAAATTGTCGAAAGTAATGCGACAGAAAATTCTAAATTTTGATTGTTTATTAATTTTCGAACGTCTTGAAAACGTAGTATTAGTGACGTCAGAGCGTGACGTCATATGGCTACATATGGCGAAGTATATCCGAAGCAAAATTGCTGGAAGTAATGCGACAGAAAATTATAAACTTTTATTGTTTACTAATTTTCGAACGTCTTGAAAACGTAGCATTACTGACGTCAGAGCGTGACGTCATATGGCTATATATCGTGAGATACCTTGTTTCGAACCTAAAAAAATCGGAAATAATGTTAAAAAATATTATAAATTTTTGTTATTTATTGGTTTTCGCACCCTTTGAAATGTGCCATTTGTGACGTCAGAGCGTGACGTCATATTTTGCTATATACCGTGAAATAACGTGTTCCGAAGCTAAATTGTCGAAAGTAATGCGACAGAAAATTCTAAATTTTGATTGTTTATTAATTTTCGAACGTCTTGAAAACGTAGTATTAGTGACGTCAGAGCGTGACGTCATATGGCTACATATCGAGATATAACGTATTCCGACCAAAATAATCTGAAGTAATGCGACAGAAAATTCTAAACTTTGATTGTTTATTAATTTTCGAACGTCTTGAAAACGTAGCATTAGTGACGTCAGAGCGTGACGTCATATGGCTACATATGGCGAAGTATATCCGAAGCAAAATTGCTGGAAGTAATGCGACAGAAAATTATAAACTTTTATTGTTTACTAATTTTCGAACGTCTTGAAAACGTAGTATTAGTGACGTCAGAGCGTGACGTCATATGGCTACATATCGAGAAATAACGTATTCCGAACCAAAATAGTCTGAAGTAATGCGACAAAAAATTCTAAACTTTGATTGTTTATTAATTTTCGAACGTCTTGAAATCGTAGTATTAGTGACGTCAGAGCGTGACGTCATATGGCTACATATCAAGAAATAACGTATTCCGAACCAAAATAGTCGGAAGTAATGCGACAGAAAATTCTAAATTTTGATTGTTTATTAATTTTCGAACGTCTTGAAAACTTATTATTAGTGACGTCAGAGCGTGACGTCATATGGCTACATATGGCGAAGTATATCCGAAGCAAAATTGCTGGAAGTAAGGCGACAGAATATTATAAACTTTTATTGTTTACTAATTTTCGAACGTCTTGAAAACGTAGCATTACTGACGTCAGAGCGTGACGTCATATGGCTATATATCGTGAAATACCATGTTTCGAACCTAAAAAAAATCGGAAATAGTGTTAAAAAATATTATAAATTTTTGTTATTTATTGGTTTTCGCACCCTTTGAAATGTGCCATTTGTGACGTCAGAGCGTGACGTCATATTTTGCTATATACCGTGAAATAACGTGTTCCGAAGCTAAATTGTCGAAAGTAATGCGACAGAAAATTCTAAATTTTGATTGTTTATTAATTTTCGAACGTCTTGAAAACGTAGTATTAGTGACGTCAGAGCGTGACGTCATATGGCTACATATCGAGATATAACGTATTCCGACCAAAATAATCTGAAGTAATGCGACAGAAAATTCTAAATTTTGATTGTTTATTAATTTTCGAACGTCTTGAAAACGTAGCATTAGTGACGTCAGAGCGTGACGTCATATGGCTACATATGGCGAAGTATATCCGAAGCAAAATTGCTGGAAGTAATGCGACAGAAAATTATAAACTTTTATTGTTTACTAATTTTCGAACGTCTTGAAAACGTAGCATTACTGACGTCAGAGCGTGACGTCATATGGCTATATATCGTGAGATACCTTGTTTCGAACCTAAAAAAAATCGGAAATAATGTTAAAAAATATTATAAATTTTTGTTATTTATTGGTTTTCGCACCCTTTGAAATGTGCCATTTGTGACGTCAGAGCGTGACGTCATATTTTGCTATATACCGTGAAATAACGTGTTCCGAAGCTAAATTGTCGAAAGTAATGCGACAGAAAATTCTAAATTTTGATTGTTTATTAATTTTCGAACGTCTTGAAAACGTAGTATTAGTGACGTCAGAGCGTGACGTCATATGGCTACATATCGAGATATAACGTATTCCGACCAAAATAGTCTGAAGTAATGCGACAAAAAATTCTAAACTTTTATTGTTTATTAATTTTCGAACGTCTTGAAATCGTAGTATTAGTGACGTCAGAGCGTGACGTCATATGGCTACATATCAAGAAATAACGTATTCCGAACCAAAATAGTCGGAAGTAATGCGACAGAAAATTCTAAATTTTGATTGTTTATTAATTTTCGAACGTCTTGAAAACTTAGTATTAGTGACGTCAGAGCGTGACGTCATATGGCTACATATGGAGAAGTATATCCGAAGCAAAATTGCTGGAAGTAATGCGACAGAAAATTATAAACTTTTATTGTTTACTAATTTTCGAACGTCTTGAAAACGTAGCATTACTGACGTCAGAGCGTGACGTCATATGGCTATATATCGTGAGATACCTTGTTTCGAACCTAAAAAAAATCGGAAATAGTGTTAAAAAATATTATAAATTTTTGTTATTTATTGGTTTTCGCACCCTTTGAAATGTGCCATTTGTGACGTCAGAGCGTGACGTCATATTTTGCTATATACCGTGAAATAACGTGTTCCGAAGCTAAATTGTCGAAAGTAATGCGACAGAAAATTCTAAATTTTGATTGTTTATTAATTTTCGAACGTCTTGAAAACGTAGTATTAGTGACGTCAGAGCGTGACGTCATATGGCTACATATGGAGAAGTATATCCGAAGCAAAATTGCTGGAAGTAATGCGACAGAAAATTATAAACTTTTATTGTTTACTAAATTTCGAACGTCTTGAAAACGTAGCATTACTGACGTCAGAGCGTGACGTCATATGGCTATTGTTACGACCCCCACCCTATCAAAAGCCGTGGCTTATAATAATGGTAGATGAATCTTAAGTGTGGTTAAGAGTGCTTGCGCGTTTTCAGAAGAATATGGTCAACAATTTAATGCTTTACCTGTTTCCTCTAAAATAATCTTAACCGATGGCCTTTTTAGGTTGCAACTTAATGCTTTATTCCTAGGATAGGCCTAAATGCTCTATTTAACTCGTGTAATGGAAATGAGATCTGAGATGGTTTTAGTATTGAATCTGTGCACTTACCTGGTTATTAGTTGTACTGGCAATAGTGACTGGGTTTGATAACAAATGAATGAAAATGATTTTAATTTACTGACACTTATTTAATGAACTGTTCAACCTTTTGAATTGAGATACTTTTACAAGTCTAACCGAACTGACTAGTTGTCTTACAAATATTGCGATATCGAAGTCTGATCTGAGTCTCTGGTCTGTGTCTGAGTCTGTAGTCTGTGCTGTGAGTTCGAAGTGAGTGTTGGCCGGAGTCTGTGTATGAAGTGAGGTATGAAGTGATCTGTGAGTGAATGTCTGGTAGTGATCTCCCTGGTAGTGATGTTAGAAGTCTGCCTGGTAGTGATCTGAGTAGTCTAGGCTGGACCTGCCTTCTTATATGTTTCCCAAAAGGGCCTACGTGACGATTCCTAAATGTTTAAACATTTAGGCTCTTCCCTTTTGGTTAGATGTCTGTTTCGTATTGGCTAATGATTCTTGGGAGGGGATATTCGGCTGTTCTCTAATTTTTGTTAATCTGCCGACATATGCACGACCACCCGTGAAAAGTTTGCATAAGGGTATTTTATGGCCTAAGGATAATCCTCCAAAGGGTCAGTTTGTATCTTCCGGTTCCTTACAGTTTTCCGTGTTTGTACTTAAAATTATCAGTATCTGTTATAAAACATTTGGGTTGCCTGCATACGTCAGCTAGTCTATGTGCCGATGCAACAACTAAGAGCGTTACAAAGACTCGCGCATGTAACATCTCCCTCCTAAAAATCATTGTTGTCCTCAACAATTATGGTTAAAGCACTGTTCAAAAAATAAGGTATCCTGAATTGTATTAAATATTTAAATATTTGTTAATTAATAACTCATTATAAATTTTTTCAAACTCAATTGTCATTGATCTTTTAGTAAAAGTTTCTACTTCGCTCACTAACATTGTGATGCGTACAATTTCTTTGTTATATTTGTATAAATATTTGTTTCTGATCTTCTGAGTATTCGTATAAATATTTCTTATACGTTTTCCTTTTTGTTTTATTTTTAATATTTTATTAGGTTAATTTCTTCATCTTCATTTCTTCCAATCGTTTTTAGGTCCCAAAGGCTCTTCAATTATTCAATGTCCTTTTTGGGTTTTTAGTACGTCTTGGATCTTCGTATACATTCTTCTTCCTTCTTTTTAACCCTTTTATTAGGTTAACTCCTTCACCCTATTAATGGTATGAAGTCTTCGTTCGTTCCAATTGTTTTTAGGTCCCAAAGGTTCTACAATTACTTATTGTCCTTTTTGGGTTTTTAGTACATCTTGGATCTTCGTATACATTCTTCTTCCTTCTTTTTAACCTTTTTATTAGTTTAATGGTATGATCTCTTCAAAGGTTTTATAATTATTCAATGTAGTTTTTATATTTTACTTGATCAATTTTAGACAATTATCAATTTTAAATTAAATTTACTAGTTTGTTAATTTTACGGATTCCTTATTTTCCGTCAATACTTTATCCATTTGTTACATACTCTTTCTTTGTCTTATTCGATGGTTCCCTAAGTATCTCAATCCTGATAGCATAAACAATATTAAAAAGACTAAATAATCTAAATCATGCAATTTACAATATTTTGATTACACACACACATTTTTTTTTTGGTTTTTGTTCTTTTGTATTTTTTTTTGTATATTTTTTATTATTATTTTTTTTTTTATTTTTATTATATATATTTTTTATGAATTACGAGTAAAATTAATTATCCTTGGTGATAATAGATGGTTGTAGGGTCCTGGAGCTGTTGGTTGTAGTTCCGTTGAATGATTACAATCCTCCGGATGTCTTCTGTTTTGAGGGGTAGACTGATTTTGATGATTATGGTTTTCATGTAGTTGTTCTTCTTGTAAATTCTTCGGGTGAAGCTGGTCTTCACAGGGCTGATTTATAATCGGTGTAGGGTTTTCTCTTGCTGGTTGTTCGCTGTTGTTTTCATTATTGCTCTGTTGGCCTGAGTATTCTTGATTGTTTTTCCCCAATAATATGAGTAAATGTGTTATCGAATCCCAGATGGATCCGATTAGGTGTATAGACCATCCATAAATAGTATGTAGGGTATATCCATGGACTACTGTGTCAACTATGAATTTAATGAGTCGAATGATAAAGACGATTCCAATAATTCCAGCACTAAAATTTCCAAATCCAATTAATCCTCCCCAAGTTTTTTCCCATGTTGATGCAGCTATGGAGGTTATTGTTTCTTCATCTAACAATCTTATTAACGATATTCCCTGAGTGACAGTTTTTTCCCCTGCAATGGTTCTAGCTATTGTATTTAATATAGCTGGTCGCTCACTAGGAAATAATATGTTTTCCCTTAATTTTTCAAGGTCCTGGGCAGAGTATATTCCATCCGTTCCTAATGCATTAGGTTTAGTGTATTTCCATCTGCTCTCTACTGAACTTTCCATAATGTTGGGTGTTACGGCTTCGGTGGGTTTCGGCATAAGTTTAATCCAAACATCTTGAACCTTATAATACGGAGGAATGAGACTGTTACAATCAATTTGTGTTCCTTTACTCAGCAGGATGTGGGTTCGTGGTGTCAAAAATTGGGTTTTATTCTCTCTTTGTACCGGTAATTGTAAGTAGCATTCATCTAGATGTTTCAGTTGAACTTCGACTGGCATACACTTAATGATATGTACTACCTCTCCAGCTACCATTGCAAGATAACCGGGGCCTTTCATGTAGTGATAAGCGAATTCTTCGGGCGCTTGGGTGGCTAAAATTAATCCTTGTTTTAAAATTTGTTGTTCCAGTTGGCATTTTTGCAACATAATGTCTCGGTATAGATCTTGAATTTGGAATCTGATGTGTTTTTCAACGTAAATGAACTTGGAATTTATATAGGTGAATATATTTAAGTTTCCTATGTCATCGAGGTTTGGTGCGAAGTTTTCGTCATTCCATGGGCCTACAGCAATAAATAGTTTGGGGTGTTCAGTTTTCAGTAGTGCTAAGCCACAATTTTCAGTTTTTCCTGTAACTGTGAGTGCAAAGGTAACCTCCCTAGCATTCACCGAGTATATAACTTCCGCTGTCTCTTGAGAATTGTCTGTTAATTTATCAGCGTACCCGTGGTATAATAGGCTATAGTGTTTTTCCCAGTCGCACCGATTATCAGGGGTCGATCTCCAAAAGGTGTCTCCTCCTTCAAAATCTACACAATGCTCGCTAGTAAATGCACACGTGGTTCCAGTTCGAAGGATTATTTGATTTGTATCCAAATTAATTTTAGCGCGGTAAGAATGTAGGGTGATTTTAACAGATGCCGTTACTACTACTTCATCCCAACTTCCATAGGGATCAGTGTAGTGAGTTCCTTTACATTCTCCATGGTTAGATAGGTGTCCAATTATGAGAACAGGGTGAGAATTGGTTGCGTTGATTTTTAGTCCTCCTATAGTGGTTTGTCCCAATTTATAAATTTTGTTTTCATGCATTTCCTTACAGGCTTCAGCTGAAATATCTTCTACGTAGGAAACGTGTCCATTATGTACATCCATGGTATGTGAAAACATACCGCATCGTCTGATAATTCTGTTTACTTCAACTTTGCATTGGAAAACCGTTACTTGGGAGAAATCATTTGGTTGTATCAGTCTAACTATTTTCTGTTCAGTAGTGATGTTCATGGATGGCAAAATGCAGTCGCCAATGTCCAACAGTGACATGGTAGTGATATTCATAGACCTAGTCCCACAATCGTATCCAATAATTGCCGTTACATATGTTATACCCAAGGTGAGTAAAAAGATCGTTTTCAAGTCCATGGTTAGTCCTGGGTTTGTTACTTCTTAATCTGGTTATTAGAAAGGGTGTTAGTCAATGGTATTACAGGCGGAAGTTATTAGGTTTATTTTAGATATTTTTAATCGGTCTGGATGGACTATTTTATCCTTATTTTTAATTTTTATTTTAATGTTACCGTTTTCGAATATCTCTATAATTTCGTACGGCCCTGAATAATGGTCTTCGAATTTACCCGGTTTAGATCCGCTTTGTAGGAATACGTATTCTCCTAACTTAAAGATACGAGGATTAATTTTTTTATCGTAATGGACCTTTGATTTTTCTTTAGCGGTTTTTAAGTTATTATTAACTATTTTATGTACCTTATGTAAGTGTGTAGCTAAATTCTCGACATACCCATTAAACGTTTTAAGTTTGTCTTCTTCAGAAAGGGGTTCACAAGAGGGAAGTCTAGGTAGCTTCCCATAAACTAACTCGTAAGGGGTGTGCTTGGTTGCTTCGTGTATACAAGTATTATAATTGAAGGCTGCTAGGTCTAGCCATTCGTCCCATTCTAGACGATTGGACTGGTATTGTTTTAAGTATTCAACAAGAAAGTGATGTGACCTTTCTAACGATCCGTTAGATTGTGGGTGAAAAGCTGTAGTTCTAAATTTTTTGATTTTAAACCGTTTTGCTACTCTTTTCAAAAGTTTGCTTAAGAAATTAGTTCCTTGGTCGGTCAATATGGATTTAGGTATACCGTAAATACAAATGAATTTTTTCACAAATGCGTCCGCGACTGTTTTTGCAGTTTGATCAGGTAAAGGTATGGCTACAAAGAATTTAGTTAATTGGTCTTGAATAGTGAGAATATACTCGTTTCCGTTGTTAGTCTTCTTTAGTGGACCGACTATATCCATTGCAACTTTTTCAAAGGATGTACTAGGAGTATCGGTTATTGTCATGGGTTGCCTGGTTTTGTTCCGAACTAATTTTTTTAACTGGCAGGGTAAGCATTGTTCAATGTGCTTTTGGATGTCTTCTTTCATGTTTTCCCAAATGAATGTTTGTCTAATTCTATTATATGTTTTCGCGATTCCGCGATGTCCTCCTACGGCTGAATCATGGTATTCCGTAATTATGTCTTTTCGTAAGTCCTTAGGGGGGTACCTGATTATATTTAAGCATATTATAAATTTTACGTCTGTATTCTTAATCTCATCTGTTATTATTGATCTTATTGTTTCCCATGGTATGTGAACAATTTCCTCCGTTTTGGCTATGCTAATGCTTTCGAGTTTAAGTTCCTGAATAATTAGGTTTAATGCTTTAAAAGCATTTCTTAGGTTAATGGTAATCTGATGTATACTTGTATTTTCATTGTCAGATATGGGGAGCGCTATATGACATCTTTTATGCTGATGGAATATTTCTGGTTTGCAAAGATTAAGATTTTTAAAAGATGGTAATTGTCCTTTTTCAAATAATTGTTGAGATCCAACATCACATGGTTTCCCTTGTAAATCGAGAAAGTATAATAAATTATCTTTTCTTATGAAAAAGGGGTCTCTTGAGGTTACATATAGGTTAGAAATTTTGGTTTTAATGTTTTCCGAAGGGTTAGTATCGTCATTATTTTTGGATTTGTCAGGATAATTTCCATCCTTTTCAAGTGTTGGGGTTTCTTTACGCAATGTTTTTTCTTGTATCCTAGCAGATCTTTTAGGGGTTATTGGTTCCTTCAGGTTAGGTGCAGTTTTATGGCTTTTTATAATTTCAAGGCTTTCGTCTAAGGAAGTTTTTTGGGGTAAAGGGATTGCTTCTATACAGTCTATACGTCCGTCGGAGTTTTTTCCTATTCCTTTTCCTTTTTTGTAGCCCATTTTTTTCATTATTGTAAATCCTACGTTATCTTCCGAGTAGTCTTCTAAATTTTGTCTGGCTGCGGCTTGGCTGCGAGTTTCTACCTTAAATATGGATACCTGATTTTCGTTATCCCCTTCGTCTGGATGACTAATTTCATTAGTGTTTCCGACGGGGTTCCTTGACAATGCATCAGCGTTAACATTAGTTTTTCCTGCTTTGTAGACAACATCATATTCGTATTCTGCTAACTTTAGACGCCATCTTAATACTCGTGCGTTATTGGTCCCTACTGTTTTAAACCAAGTTAAGGGCTTATGGTCAGTAACTAACGTAAATTTTCTTCCAAAGAGATATGGTCTGAAGTGTTCAACACAATAAATTATAGCTAATGCTTCCTTTTCATATGTGTCATATCTGGTTTCTGCATCAGTAAGGGTGCGAGAGGTATAAGCTACAGGCTGGTCCTTATTAATTTCTCCTTGTGATAGAATTCCGCCTATTGCATAGCCTGAAGCGTCAGTTGTTAATATAAAAGGTTTATTAAAATCAGGATATTGTAAAACAGGTTCACTACAAAGTTTTTCTTTCAAGGTTTCGAATGCTGTGCTTCTTTCGGGTGTCCAGACGAAAGGTTCGTCTGCTTTTAGTAAACTAGATAGGGGTTTGGCTATTTGCGAAAATCCCTTTATGAACCTTCGGTAATAGCCGGATAGACCGAGGAATTCCCTAATATTTTTTTGCTTTTGAGGTAGAGGAAAATTCTTTACAGCTTCTAATTTTTTTGGATCGGGTTTGACCCCGTCTTTTGAGATAACATGTCCTAGGTAGGTCACTTCCTTCCTAAGGAATTCACATTTATCTGGTTGTAGTTTGAGGTTCGCTTGAAGTAATCGCTTAGCCAGTTCGTTAAATTTCTTTTCGTGTTCATCCAGAGTTTTTGAGTAAATGACTATATCATCCATATATACGAATAGTTCACTTCCTTGTAATCCTGACAAAACTATGTCCATTAACCTTTGGAAGGTTGCAGGAGCATTTCTTAGCCCGAATGGCATTCTCTCAAATTCATAGTGCCCATGGGGAGTGGAAAAAGCGGTTTTGTGGCTGTCCTTAGGGTCCATTTCTATTTGATGAAAACCCGATGCTAGGTCAAAGATTGAAAAATATTGAGCTTCGCCTAACTGATCTAAGATATCTGATATGTTAGGGAGGGGATATGCGTCTGCAATAGTCTTTTCATTTAGCTTCCTAAAGTCTATGACCATTCTCCATCGTTTGTTTCCTTGCGAATCCGGTTTTTTTGGTACTATCCAAATAGGTGAATTATACGGGGATTGGGAGTGCTTAATTATTCCTTGTTCTAATAACTCTTCTACTTGTTTGCCTATTTCTTCCTTATGGATAGGAGGAAATCTATATTGTTTCATGTTGATGGGAATATGATCAGTAACAGGTATTTCGTGTTTTAGACTGTTGGAGGATCCTAACCTATCTCCGGGTAAATGGAAAAGGTTCTCATGATTTTTAATCCATAATTCTACCTTTGCTAATTCTTCTCTACTTAAATGGTCTAATCGCAATAGATTTAAGATTCTTTCAGATCGTTCGTCTTCGGATTTACTCTGGTTATGGTAACACACGGTTTTAACAAAATTTGTATATTTTTTGTCTATCCGATCCTCGCCTTCGTATTCTTTAATAGAACTATCATGGATTATTCCTATATCTTCGAGGTCATGCCCAGGGTCTCGTGATATGAATTCGACTGGTTCGATTTTAACAAACGGTCTTAAAAATTCAGCAGTGGTATCGGTAGTATTAACAAAGGGTATGTATACTTTTCCGTCTGTTATAGTAACTAAACCTTCACCGGCATGGATTCCCTTTGGTAATTCTAGTTTAGGTAGATATCCCTCATTAAAGGTGGAACGCGGTACGTTAACTGAAGTGATTATTTGTGATCGAGGTGGGATAGAAATTGTTTCAGCTCCTATGAGAGGAATTTCTTTATCCCATATTCGTAAAACACCCCTAGGTAAATCGGTATATGCTCCCGTATCTCCTTGAGATCCCCATCCTAAAAGTCCGTCGGTGGGTATTGGGAAGTCGTTGGGAACTATATGAAATGTGGTCATGTAGTCGAACATATTTACTCTAATTACTCCAATAGTAGTTATATTTTCATTGGTTATGCCACTGATCAGTATAGGATTATGAATTATTTCGCAGTTTGGTGGTATATTTTTTAACTTTAATAGGCTTGCTTCGGCTCCTGAGTCGAGCAAAAACTCAACTCTATGTACTCCATCCCATCTCAATTCAACTCTAGGAAGGCTAGTTCTTATGTTAATATTATATATTTTATAAGTTTTTATGCCATCAGGGGTTGTAGATTGTTGGTTTTCGTCACTATCATTTCTTTTTGTCTTTTTAAGTTCTGGTGTGGTTGTTTGGATTTCGGATGGTTTATTACCAGGAATGCGGAAAAAACAATTTTTAGCTGTGTGATTCGGTTTTCCGCATATTTGACAAGTTTCCTGAGTGTTGTCAACGTTTTGTCTGAGCGTATTTATTCTTTGGGGTTTTGTACTATTGGATTCTAATTCTCTTCTGAGGAAGCGACAGTCTTTTGTGGTGTGGTTCGAAGTTTTACAAATTAAACATGATTTTTCGTTAGGACTTCGACAATCTTTAGCGTAATGACCTATTTTATTGCATTTGAAGCACGTTATAGTAGGAGATTTTGGTTTTTGAGATATAGATCTGCATGTATCTGCAGTATGTCCCTGACGTTTGCAATATTGACAAATTTTGATTTCGGGATTTTGAGGTCTGTTTCCTATTGTTCTATAGTCTAAAAATTCCAATTTGTTCTTATCCCTCATTCTACTTTCTAATTTCAAAGCTTCTTGAATGGCACTTTGTAAATCATTTCTACTAGTTATTAATGCTCCTATCTCCCATCTCAGTCCTCTTAAAAATTGTTCTAAAGTATCTGATTCTATTTTATTAATTAATACAGGATCTAAATTGGTATTTAAAAATTTTGAAGCTTCAAATATTTCGCGGCTTATTCTTTTTATCCTACCTACGAATGACATTACGTCTTCTCCAGGTCTTTGGTTTAATGTTGCCAGTTCTCCCAATAACTCAAAATTAGTTTTTACCGGTGGAAATAATTTTTTTAAATATATGGTTAATTCGGCTATTGTTGCAAAATTATTGTCCCTAGCCATTTCTAGTGCTATTCCTTTCAGTTTATTTCCTATAATAAGATTAACTAATCCTCTTTCTGCTAGAGGCGATATTGATTGTCTGGCCTGGTCACATTCGGAAACAAATTGATATATACTTGAACTATTACCATTAAATTCTGTTATAAATCCTAATACATCCTTTGGTTTCAAGAAACTCATATCGTTACTATTAGGTCTCATGTTTTCGGTATTCATATTTGAATTATTATTATTTGTTGGAGTATTCTCAAGAGTAAATAAAATATTAGTGAGACTTTTATTTAATGATGTTTCTAACGCGTGTATGTCTTTTTCAGATGTATTTTGAGACTCTTCTTGTGTAGAAGCGGATTTTTGTGTATTTAAATTTTGATTATGTACTGTAGATGATTCACGAGGTATTTTTGGTTTAGATACAAAAGGATTTTCCGATGTAAGTTCTTCGTTTGCCGGTTTTTCTTTCAGAGTTCTGTTCTTCGATCTAGACCTAGTTTCCATGACACGACTTAAAAAAGAGCATTTTTAATCCCGGCTGAGCCCCCAATTGTTACGACCCCCACCCTATCAAAAGCCGTGGCTTATAATAATGGTAGATGAATCTTAAGTGTGGTTAAGATTGCTTGCGCGTTTTCAGAAGAATATGGTCAACAATTTAATGCTTTACCTGTTCCCTCTAAAATAATCTTAACCGATGGCCTTTTTAGGTTGCAACTTAATGCTTTATTCCTAGGATAGGCCTAAATGCTCTATTTAACTCGTGTAATGGAAATGAGATCTGAGATGGTTTTAGTATTGAATCTGTGCACTTACCTGGTTATTAGTTGTACTGGCAATAGTGACTGGGTTTGATAACAAATGAATGAAAATGATTTTAATTTACTGACACTTATTTAATGAACTGTTCAACCTTTTGAATTGAGATACTTTTACAAGTCTAACCGAACTGACTAGTTGTCTTACAAATGTTATAATATCGAAGTTGATCTGAGTCTGAGTCTGAATCTGAATCTGAGTTGTGAGTAGTCTGAGTTGTGCGTTGTGTGTCGTGTGTCGTGTTGTGTAGTGATGTCTGGTAGTGTTCTGTCTGGTAGTGATGAGAGTAGTGATCTGTCTGGTAGTGATGTTAGAAGTGGTCTCCCTGGTAGTGATCTGACTGGTAGTGTGTCGTGTGTCGTGTGTCGTGTCTAGTAGTGATGTCTGGTAGTGTTCGTGTGCTAGCCCGCCGAAGTCTGCCTGGTAGTGATCTGAGTAGTCTAGGCTGGACCTGCCTTCTTATATGTTTCCCAAAAGGGCCTACGTGACGATTCCTAAATGTTTAAACATTTAGGCTCTTCCCTTTTGGTTAGATGTCTGTTTCGTATTGGCTAATGATTCTTGGGAGGGGATATTCGGCTGTTCTCTAATTTTTGTTAATCTGCCGACATATGCACGACCACCCGTGAAAAGTTTGCATAAGGGTATTTTATGGCCTAAGGATAATCCTCCAAAGGGTCAGTTTGTATCTTCCGGTTCCTTACAGTTTTCCGTGTTTGTACTTAAAATTATCAGTATCTGTTATAAAACATTTGGGTTGCCTGCATACGTCAGCTGGTCTATGTGCCGATGCAACAACTAAGAGCGTTACAAAGACTCGCGCATGTAACAATTTTATAAAAACTTGTTATATTGCGTTCAGTAATATATTAATCGATGAGGTTGAAGAACTGGTTAGAATCGCAATTTCGAGGCTCAGGGGTAAAGCGGCTAAGTGTATCAAGTGGATTTTTATAACAAATATAATAGATTTAATTGAATTATTAATTGTAGAATTTGATCCTGAATCTGTCGATTCTGAATATAACGTCATAAAAGGTATTTACATAAAACCAACGGAGAGTATTTATGACTATATTGGTAGATTTAAAAAATTACACAGCTTCAAACTACATAATGAGATAGTATATAATATAAATACTCCCATAAAAACAATCATTAATTACACAGAAACAAAACATATAGTGGAATTTATAAAGAGATTGGATAATGAACTCTTAATTCCCGATTCATTTTGTTATGGATTTTATGATTACATAGATAAAGTTATGAAAAAGTTATATTTTTGAATATAATTTTCGTATAACAAGTGGCTTTTACTATATGACCTT
The DNA here is from genome assembly GCA_037305995.1 of Sclerodermus sp. 'alternatusi'. Classification (NCBI taxonomy): domain Eukaryota; kingdom Metazoa; phylum Arthropoda; class Insecta; order Hymenoptera; family Bethylidae; genus Sclerodermus; species Sclerodermus sp. 'alternatusi'. Next base: position 82,274 of record JBBEEM010000047.1, read on the forward strand.
AAGGTAATCCTTTCTCGGCCTAAAACAGTTTGTGTCTTAACTGAGTAGATTGAAAGAAAAGAATAGATTCGAAGAGCTACTCTTCGAATTTACATTCGAGACTAAACCCTTATAACTCCTTTTGTATGTCGGAAGGCACGAGATACTTTCTTTATTAAAAAGAAAAACTCTCAATTTCTTTATTACAAAAACAAGTTTGAGTAACAATTTTTTTGTGATTTTTCCAAAAAGATGTATCTCGTTCATTTCTTACACTACATAGTATAACCAAATCAAATGGTTTTGAAATCCATTGTTTTATAACCAAATGGTATTAAACATCGTTATTAGGTCGGGAACGGATGCTCTTAATTAAGAGAACCATATTTAACGCAGTTGCAGCCAGCTAGGACAAATTTACCGAATATGAAATGCGTGTGTCCTTAGGATATCATAAATTCCTCCGGATGTACGCAGTATGTATTTAACAAGTTTCTTCTATCTGAAGAAATGCTACCAAATCTTGAGGATATTGGATATAATGTATTTCAGAACTGCCAAGACTGATGAAGTACGTATTTTGTTATGTAATAAATGAATATAAAATTATACAGTATAAGAGGTATAAATTATAATATAAAAAATGTAAAAATAGTTTTAAATAAAATTTGTAATACAATAGAATACTAAAATTTTATGTATTTTATTAATTGTGGAGGCCTGTAGAGACGCATGAATAAATAAATATATAAATAACATTTTTGTAATAATTATTATCATATATACCAACTTTCTTTTTTAAAATATGATCAAATATAAGTTATTCTGTAATCTGTGTACGGTGCCACCACTAATTTTCAAGATACTCAATTGCAAGTATACTACTAGTTAGACAGATTGTTTGTAATTGTTTGTTTGTCGGTCCTGTCCGAGCAGCACTATTGCTACAAGGGGACGTGTCCAACAAATAACAGCAATTAACGTAATACTTCTTTTATTTTCGTATTCCGATACACTTTCGCTTTCACAATCCGCAAGAATATTCCCCAATATAAATCGCCGTTTATATACAATTAAATATGATAAAACTTTAAAATATAGAGAGCGTCAGCACGCTCTTAGTACGCAACCTGTCCCTGATTCACAATATTCGCGTAAACGCGTATGAGTCCGAACTTTCAGTTCCGGTCTGTAATCACCCACTCCTGCGAGAGAAGACTGTCCAACTCGGTGCACATAACGCAGCCGAAATTTTCCACTTCTGGATTTCTTCCCGAAACTAGTCTCGGTTGACCCGCCAATGACGTAGTTATGCCATGTTTTGTCCTGACTGTATGCACAGTTCTTCTTCCAAGCAATATCTCAATAACAGCTATTGCAGATGACACAATCCTTCTTAAGCTGAAGCCACAATAGTATTGCACTAACGAGTGAATAGTAACAATTACTTAATCACTTGACCGTTGTAATACACGAACTAACGTTTCCTGAGGCTGGGTGAAACCCCAGGAAATATCGCGGTACAAATAATGATTTTCCCGACCGGTTCGGAAAGGTAAGAGACCGACGGGTGAGGTCCTTGAGAGACGCGAATGACCTTGGAAAAAAAATCAAAATTGGAAAATGATCAAAAAAGGATATCATGTAGCATGAAAATCTTTGTTCGCGTAAGGAAAGACGCGTTTACGAAACTTATATGTAGTGTCCAAAGACTTTTTACACTCACTGTATCTTTCTCCGTCTAGCTAATATAGTACCTTTATCATTAAATATCTCGAGAACTAAGCTTCAGATCAAAATGTGGTAAATGAAAAATCATCTTAGAATTACTCCCTCTACAACTCTTTAAAATTTGGCCGACCTCACTGAGACACCCTGTATATATAAATAGATAAATGTGTAAGATCATTAGGAATATTGCACCTTTTATATATGCATATTTGATAATTAATTCAGTCACCACTGAAAGTTTCTTTGAGACCAAGCATGAGCGATATCAAAATTCTCATGGCTTACAAGGGAAGGATCCAATGTGTCCCTCACCGAATTTCGATAATTTTTAAATATGTTTTTAGGGTACTTACCCTGAGTACACAGGTACTTGCTTTTTTCACAACGCTCTATAGCTCTCGAGAAAAATTTATTTGAAGTTTTACGAAGTCTTCAAAACTGCTATTGAAATGGGAATTTCTGAGCCAGTGGGTGTGGTGGGGTGAGGTAGGTACAGCGTTATCGCGCCGCTGGCCCGGGATCAATTCCTTTTAATTTTTGTTTAGTTTTGTTTGTCTATATATTTAGACTGTGTATATATGATATTTTTATTTAATTAATAACATTTAAATTTAATAATTTTATTTTGTGAATTATTATTTATATAAATAATATTCGTAATACATTAAATTTTCTTTAACGACTTTTACATCTTCATTTCTAATATTATTGAAAGCGTTTTCTTTAAATTTATTTTTAACCTACAACTTTCTATATACCTGTTCTGAACGACTTCTTTGTCCTTCGAAGAAGGGCAAACCCTGTAACGGTAAGAATAAGGGGCGTCACTTGTGAAGCCTCTGTCAGTTGGTTTTGAACGTCTCTGAAGCAACAGCTAAAATTTTTATCTTTCGAAATTATGGATGTACCAAGCACGTCTAGTAATAAAGTTCTTCCTGAAAGCGAATTGGACACTATAAAATCTAATGAGAGAGATGATTTAACAAATGCTCTGAAATACTGTGAAAGTGTTTTACGGCAAATGAATTGAATTTTGAATTCACCACCGTCACTTATTTCATCCAATTGTATTGCGATGTGTGAGATAATTGTGGATAAAATAGTTGAAATGTTAGGAGATTGAATTATCATCGATGATGATGAATTAATTGGAATGGATGAAACTGATGATTCGGGTGATTATGTTAGCGTAAGTAACTTTTAATAAGCTAACCGTATTTTTATTATACAATTAAATATGAAAAATATTTCTGTTGTTTGATATATGTAAAATATATTATAGTGCGAAAGTTCTGAGGAAAATTATGGTGAAGAATTTTCTGAAACTCCAACAACTTATATTCCCCTGTGGTATAAAGAAAAAGCTGTCGCTTTTGCAGCAGCTCATCCGAAATGGAGTTTGAGCAGCATTCAATCCCATGGATTCGCTCTTTTAAAACATAAACGATCTTTATACAGATGGAAAGAAGATGTTATAAAAGGTGGTAACCGAATGGACAAACGGAAAATGATCGACCACGAATCTTTTGAACGATTTATGGAGGCATGTAGTAATCTGGAACAAGTGAGTTCTTATTATTTTTTAACTCACCTTCTGTTAAAAAAAAAACAATTATATCAAATAGGAATTCACTTTTAGGTAACGACAAGAACATTGCAACAATGGGCGATGAATGCTGCCCTCCCATTTTTGTCGGATGATTTTGAATTTGTCGCATCAAAAAAATGGGTGACAAATTTTAAAAGTCACCATAGGATCCGACAAAGAAAAATAACAAAATATGTTAGTTCTGCGGAGTTTATCTCCATGGAAGAAGTTCTCGAGCCTGCCAAGAGATTCCAGAATCAGACGAAACGGTTAATAACAAAATTTAACCCAGATTTTGTTATTAATACGGATCAGTCTGGATGTCAATATCAGCTGACATATGACAGAACTCTTGCAGAAAAGGGAAGCAAGACAGTTATTGTAAAAACAAAATCTTTGCAAAAATTGACACATCCCAAGTAGCACATGTAGATCTTTAGAATATCCTCAGTATATCTAAGAACCACTTTTCATATTTCCTGAGAATATGTAATATATGTTCGAGAATATTCTGAGAATAAACTGAGAATGATCGTATGTCCGCCATTTCATAGCTCTTAGTACATCCTCAGAACATCCTGCAGTAGATGGTATGGATGATACAAGGATCTAAGTGGGACGCATTTTATTCGCTAGTTTATGCATATATACTTGTTTAATAAGTTAAATTATTGAAATAAAAAAATTGATTTATCATTAAATATTTTATTTATTGTTTAATATATAAATATATAGATACAGTATATATGTGTAATATAAGTATATTAATTATTATTTGTTACATTTTCCTTCCCTCTCCTTTCACTGGCGTGAGCCAACCATGATTTAATGGGATGTAAAATGTCTTCTTTTGAGGAATTTGGAAATTTTTTCCATGCCACATCTGTAAATATAATGATTAAGTAATGTTGAAAATAATTAAATAATATAAGAAATTTATTAGTACAAAAATATACAATAACATAAAAAAAATATTAAATACAAACCTATTATAATGTCTGCAATAGTTAAATTACAAAATGGTTTCTTTTGTTTTTTACCAAACCAACTGTAACCAGAGGCAAGCTTGTTACAGAATAATTGACGTAAAATTGAGAATACAGATGCATTCAAATTTTTATTACTCAGTGTAACGTGGTATTTTTATCATTATAAAAATCCGTTACAGGCTCAGCTGATTGGGAATATATTAATATTCCCAATGATAGCATTAGCTGAGCTCGGTCCGGGACGTCAACGGTGATCGCTGTTGTTGTCGTTCGACACCGCTGATTGCCGTTCCTCGTTACGCTAGTGTTAGCTAATGAGGCGTCCTCGAAGGGAATTTAAGAAATTTAAATTCCCTTACTGGGGCTAGCTGATATCGCGCGATCAGCTGGCTACTCACTTCAAGTATTATCGTCTAAGCGAGCGGACGTGAGTCGCTAGACATAATATTTGCGAATCGCTACTTCGAGGCAGGGCAGAAAAGTGTGTGTGTGTCGTGGTGTGACCGTGCATAGGTGATCCAGGATCTAACCCCACGGGACCCGCTACCGGATACCAGGCGATTCCCCCGACCACCCCTGCCCGGATTGGATACATACCCCAAAAGTAGTAAGTGGAGCGCCACGCGCTCACTATTTTCTTGTGTAGAGCGTAAGTGCCGGTCAAGGGACACGGACTTGACCGTGCCCGGTCGCGTTTGTGCGGGATTGTGTGCTCCGACTGTCGCAGCAGTCGTCGAGCTCGGGACCTAGTCCTCATCCCCGGGGAACGTCCGCCCAGGTTGCCTGAAAAGCTCCTGGGTGTTTCAGACGACCCATTCCCTGTAACGTGGGGGCCGTTGTTGCAGGAAGCTCAGCGGTCTCTGCGTTGCCGACGCCGACGGACTGCCGAGAAGTCCGTCCTCCACTAGGTAGGACTACAGAGGGTGTACGGGCACCCCGCGCGCGGTTATTCTTATTACTTGTATTTTGTATATTGCGGCCCTACGGGGAATTATTATTGTATAGAGTCGTCGAATAAATCCGCGAGTCGACAGTAGTCCTATTGTGTCATTATTTCAGACACCGCCTAGTCCTCTCCAACGGGAGAACCTCCTCTGGGCCCCTTTCACCGGAGTCGGTTTCCTCAGGGGTGAGGAACTCCGGTGAATTATATAAATTACTGTGACCGCGTGGTAACATCGGGAGATTCACCTCCTCCCGTGGTTACGCGAAAACGCGCGTTACATTTGGCGCCCAACGTGGGGCCCACGTTGGTGAACCGTTGTTGAGGCAATTCCGGAAAGCCCGCGGAATTGGTTTAGGACGCGGGGTATCAAGGTTGGGATACCTGCCGCGAACTATCTTAGAGTTAGTTATAGAAAAATTTTTTTTTTTTTAGGTTAAGTTATTGGGTAGGCTTGCCGTTTGCCGCGTTCAATTTAGCCGTCGGCCGAGTCGCTGAAATCGATCAACGATGGGAGGATCGCGCGACCGGGAAGACCGTGCCCTCACTCGCAATAGTGAGAGGCTTGAGCGCCGTCGCGAACGGAAGCAACTAGTGGACCAGATGGATCGCCTCTCGATGGAGGCATTATTGGTCCTCACCCGCGAATTGGGGATTCGCGGTTCCGCCGACGAGCCTCCGCGCGATGTGCGAGACCGACTGGTCCGCCGTCAAATGCGCGACAAATTCGGCCCGGAGACCGAGCGCTGGGATCCGTATTTGGATGAGGACGACGTCGGCGAGATTCCCGGGGGTCGGACTACCTCGACGTCCACGGCGGATTCGGGGGAATACGTGACCCCGGGGTCAGGATCGTCTCCGACGGTACGGGAGGAGTCCAGTCGCGAGATTGGCTCCAACTCGACCGTAATAGAGTCGGACGCGGCCGTGCTACGGGACGTGGCGCGTTCCGAGGGGACATCGCGCGTACCGTCGCCGTACCTAAGGACGGCCCAGTCAATCGGCGGACCATGGGCCGATCCTATATCGATGACGGCCGATAACCTCGACTCACTGGGGTTGAGTCTCGAGGAGTCCCGGAGGGTGTCCGATTTCGGTCGGTCGGACACCAATTTTGCAGTCTCCCGGAACCCTGCGGTGACCTTCGCGGAGGTTCATGCCGCGGAGTCGCCTCCGCCGGCCACGGAGTCAGGTGTTCCGCCTCCACCGGCCGAGAGTGGTGGATTCGAGGCGTTGAATCCTGAGGGCGGTCGGAGTATCGTCGCGGTGATGGACCGTCTCATCCTCGTCTACGAGGAGTGCTGCCGGGCAAGCGAAGAGGCTCGGAGCCAGAGCGCGTCGATCCAGCGCGAATTCGGTCGCGAGCGGGACGAGTTGCGCGAGCAACTGGCGACGATGCGCCGGGAATGGTCCGCCGCGAACAGCAGGGCGGAAAAGGTGCAGCAAAGTGTCCGCGCGGAGCTCAACCTGATCCGGGAAGAGCGCGCGTGGATCAAAAACGCGGTCACCGATATGAGCCGGGAGAGCGCGGAGCTGTTTCGCCGATTGAGCGAACAGCAAGACCGCGTCGAAGAGATAACGCGCCGTGCGGACGACAGCCTGGCGGCAGCGCAGCAGGCCGTCGCTTCCGGTCTCCGAGTGAGACCGGAAGCGGAGTTAAAAGGGACCCCTAGGGTCAAGTCGCCGGTACCCTCCCGATCGGCTAAGGGGGGTACGCTGCTGCCGGATCGGTCCGCGGAGGACAGCTCGTCCTCCTCGGCGTCCTCTTCCACATCGCGAAGTCGCGGTTCGAGCAGCGACCGATCCACGCGAGGATCGCGTGGTCGCTCCTCGTCGCGCCGGGGTAACGAGCGATCCGCACTCGATACCCTGCGGAAATATGGGGTGAAATTCGGGAAAGGCACCCCAGCGGAAGCAGAGGAATTTTGGGAGTCCTTCGAGGCCTGTCGTCGAGGGTCGGGACTCCCATTCAAAACTCTGCACGGAGCTCTGCCCACCGTCTTGACCGATCATGCCAAGAGGTGGTACCGGCGGGAGGGAAATAGCATCACCTCCCGTAAAGCCTTTAAGAAGGCCTTCCTCCTTCAATTCCGCGTGAAGGAGGACTCTGTGGCTCGGTGGAGGGAGGCCCGTGCAGTTCGCCAAGCGGAAGGCGAGGATATAATCACGTACGTCGGTCGGATGCGTGATAAATTAGATAGAATTCGCCCAGTACCCAACCTCAAGCAGCAGCTGGACCTCGCGTATGAGAACATGCACGCGAATTACCTGCATTACATCCTGCGGGCGCATGTTAATAAATTTGAGGACCTGCTAACGCTTGGGGAGAGTGTGGAAGAAACACTTTCTATCGCCAAGGCGCGGAAATCCGAGTCCGCGCCCGCGTCGTCGCGGTCGAAAACCGACGATAGAAAGTGTCGCGGCAGCGCCGTCGCCGCAATCGAGGGCGAATTCCACCCAGCGGGGCCCCCACAGGCGATCCGACCCGCCTCAGCGAAAGCACCCCAAGCGGGGGGTGCTCAGGGTGGACAGCGGTTCACCCCCCCGAGTTCGGCCCACCAGGCCGCGCAAAAACAGGCGCAGCGGCCCAAGTCTCGAGGTAGACTGGAGTACTCCTCCGAGACTGGGTCGAATTCGGACACGCAGTGCTCAGCGGGCGAGAAACGATCTCGTACCGCCCGCCGCCGCGCCACCCGCGCAAAGAACCAACAAGCGGGTGGTGGCGGCAACAACGATGGCCTCAGCAAGCAAATGCATGAATTAAGCAAACAGCTTGCTGCCGTTGCGGCCATCGGAAGGGGGAGGCAGTCCGGAGGTGAGACGAGAGGACTGACCTCCCGAGCACCAGGGGGCCCGGTGGCCCCCCGAAATTATCCGGCCGTCGAAGCTCGCGTTCCCCAAGGGAGAGGGAACGTACGTTGCTTCCGGTGCGAAGGGATCGGACACTTTGCGCGTGAGTGTACCGCATTGTTGCAAAGTGCACCGATCCAGCCTGTGTATCCGCACGCGGGCAGAGTTGCGGCGCCTCAAAATCCCCCGGCGTTATATTCGCTATGGGGACAGCCGCAAGCTCCGATGCCGCCCGCGAACTCGGGAGCGCCGACGGCCGCACAGCCGGCGGCGTTGCCCGAGAGTTCGTTTTGGAGTGGCTCTCCGACCGTACCGCCGGGAGGAATGCCACCTCCAAACCGAACCGGATATCAGGCGCCCTCGGGAAACGGGCATTAGGGCCAGCGCAAGGGGCTCGCGCTATCCCTTTTCCCGATTTCCGAGGCCCCGGCGAATTAAAAGTAGCCGATGAGAGTGTGGTTCCTTTCCTTCCAGTCACGGTAAGCGAGACGACTGGGTTAAGGAACGCACTCGCCCCGTTTTCGTCAAGTGTTCGCCAGAGCGACACTTGGTCTGGCGGGAGGGAGGATGAATCGTGGGCTGCACTGTCGCTGCAGAGAGACCGGCCGCATCTCTCTGCCCTGGAGGATTTCTGGTTGCGTGAGGAAATCTCCAGCGGTGCCGAGCCATTATGCACGATTCATGATGACCTCAGCGGAGCCAATTGGAGTAAGTGGGTGTCCGGTAGAGGCCCGGAGATCGACCTGGTGTGCACGGTGAGACGTTGCGCCCGTCGTATGGCCCTACCGCCTCTTTCGAGGGAACGTCTGCGCCTGAAGTTGAAAATGAACTTCTTGGGCCGCCAAATTTTGGCGTTGATGGATCCTGGAGCTGAAAGGTCCTTTTTAGGGCCGGAATTAGCTAAGCTGTTGGGCCAGGATATCATCAAAAGCTCAGGAAGGGACTTCATGGTAACAGCAGACGGAAAACAGACACCCATTATGGGATTTGTTCCTCTCTCAATTGAGCTAAACGGCAATGAACGCTGTGTAGTTTTTCGCGTAAGTGAAGGGCTGGGATACGACTGTATCTTGGGAATGGATTTCCTAAGATCTTTCGGGATCCAACTCGATGCACTGACGGGGAAATGGCGAAACAGGAACTTCCCAGACCTGCAAGCTATGACCCCGAGAGCAGAAGTCTCCGCGGAAAAATCCAGCAAGATCATTTGCTATGCCCTGTGTGAGATAACGGAGACTCAACAGGAGGTATTAGAACGCTTTCTCGAGGCGAATCTTCCACCGGAGTCCGATTCGACTCTACCGGCGACACACTTGGTAAGTCATCATATTGATGTTCAAGGTCACCGGCCTATTAGACAGGCTGCGAGACGAGTGTCGCCGGCGATACTAAAGATAGCTTATGTGAAGGTCGATAAGATGCTAAGAGAGGGCATTATCGAGCCGTCCACGAGCTCCTGGGTTAGCTGCCCGGTAATAGTACCGAAACCGGTGGAGGATATCCGGTTTTGCATCGATTATCGGGTCGTAAACGGCGTCACGAAAAAGGACGCTTATCCGATTCCCCATATCGATAGCATACTGGATAGACTGAGGCACGCTCAGTATATTTCGACGCTCGACCTTAGCCAGGCGTATCACCAAATACCCATGGATGAGGCGAGCAAAGAAATTACTGCTTTCGTGGTTCCGGGCAAAGGAGTTTTTCAGTTCCGTAGGATGCCCTACGGACTGACAAATGCGCCGGCCACGTTCCAGCGTTTGATGGATAAACTCATTCCGCCTGAGTTTGATCCATATGCCTTCGTCTACCTCGATGATATTATTATTGTCACGGACACATTTGAGGAACATTTGGAGTGGCTAGGACGGATACTTGGAGTACTCAGTCAAGCGGGACTGAGACTCAATAGAGAAAAAAGTAAATTCTGTCGTTCCGAAGTACGGTTCTTGGGCTACCGAGTAAATCGTAACGGTTTAGCACCAGATCCGGAGAAAATAGAGCCGATATTAAATTATCCGGCTCCGTCAGAATTAAAGTCCCTCCGCCGGTTCTTAGGAATGGTGGGGTGGTACTCCAGGTTTATCCCCGAATTCGCGAAAATAAAAATTCCCCTAGTAAAACTACTATGCAAAGGGGTACGCTGGCATTGGGGCGAGGACGAACAGGTCGCGTTCGAAAAATTAAAGAATGCGCTGTGCACTGCGCCTATTTTAGTACGTCCAGATTTCGCGCGACCTTTTCAGATCCAAACGGATGCCAGCGACTTCGCGATCGGGGCCGTCCTGACCCAGGAATACGACGGCAAGGAGCATCCTATCGTTTATATTAACCGCGTGCTCACTAAGGCCGAACGGAATTATTCGGCGTCGGAAAAGGAGTGCCTTGCTGTCGTATGGGCAATAAAAAAGCTTCGACCGTACGTGGAAGGCTACCACTTCGTAGTCATCACGGATCACAGCAACCTGCGTTGGTTGCACAATATCAAGGATTCGGGAGGTCGTTTGGCCCGATGGGCTTTAGAATTACAGCAACATTCCTTTGATGTTGTGCACCGGAAAGGGGCTCTGCACGTGGTACCCGACGCATTGTCCCGCGCACTTACTGCCGTAGATTCGTTGGACGCGGTGGCCGCGGTCGAAATTAACGACTCCAAATATTCCTCAAAGACGATTTTAGGTTGGTTCAGGGATGATCCCTGGTACGCGGAGCGCCGCGAATCGATAAAGAAGAGGGCTCAGAAATTTCCGGATTGGAAAATAGAGGGGGATCTCATATACTGTCATCGTCCAGAGGCGCTATATGAGACCCTCGAGCCCTCAGGTTACTCGTGGAAGTTGGTGATTCCACGAGGGGCACGAAGGATCGCGATCGAGGAAGCGCATTGTCCTCCGTCGGCTGGTCATCTGGGTGCTCAGAAAACGTACGGACGCGTGAGCCTCAGATATTACTGGCCGGGGATATACCGAGATGTTGTTGACTATGTGCGAGCGTGCGAGACATGTCAACAACATAAGGTAGCGCAGGTTTCTCCCGCGGGACTGATGGGCAGTCGCGTGGTCGAGAAACCTTGGACCGTGGTCGCAGCGGACATCATGGGTCCACTTCCTCCGAGCCGCGCCCAGTGCCGATACATTGTCGCTTTCCTGGATAATTTTACCAGGTGGGTAGAATTAAAGGCCCTCAGGAAAGCGAATGCGCGGAGCATCATACGCGCATTCGAAGACTTAGTGATATTTCGGTGGGGAACTCCCGAAATGTTTCTAAGCGACAATGGGACCGAATTTGTCAATCGAGATGTAGCGAAATTCCTCGATGAGTTGCAGATACGGCACTTTCGCATAGCTCCGTATCATGCACAGGCAAATCCGGTCGAACGGGTCAATCGGGTGATTAAGACCATGATCTCGGAGTTCGTAGAGAACGATCACCGAGACTGGGATGTGCATTTGCATGAATTCCAGTTTGCGGTTAACACCGCATGGCATGCGTCTACCGGAGTGTCTCCCGCATTTTTAAATTTCGGTCGAGACCCGGAAATCACCCCAAATCTCCTTAGATCTGTGGAAGGTCCACGGAAGTTGGTCCGACGCGACCCAGAGAGCTGGGGGTCAAGGATGAAGAGATTACCTCTCATCTTTGACATTGTCCGCGACGCCATCGAGTCTGCGAGTGCGAAGCAGGCTCGATATTATAACAAAGGGCGTCGCGATGTACAATACAGCGTCGGAGACCTCGTGTGGCGGCGTAATCGAGCATTCTCGTCGGCTGCCGATAACTTTGCAGCCAAATTAGCGCCGGCATACGAAGGTCCCTACCAGATCGCTAAAAAAATATCTCCGGTGGTCTATGAGTTGGGAGAAACTCATGGCCGCACCAACCCGAGAGTCCATGTGCAGGACCTCAAACCATTCATCGCCCAGCTGCGACGGGCTGATGAAAAAGAGCACTCCTCCGCGGAAATCGTGCAGGACGAACCCGTATCGCCGCCGATTTCCCATACCGGAGCGCGGAGTAGGAAAGAGGAGAGTGAGCTGGCGTCACCGCCGCCTTCCCCTACCTGGCGAGATAGGCTCAGGCCCCGCCAGCCGTGAGTGCTCTATATGCGAATTAGTCCATGTGGAATAGTCTGTGTGTTGTATGTGTGCGTGCGCTAGGTATTATGTACCATGTATGTTTAGCAGGACAGAAGAGAATGAGCTGGCAAGCCCCTCCCGCAACACCATCGACGGCTGGCTGGTGGTACTACCAGCCAGCCGCATCGGCGCCTCCACCATCATCGCAGGCACCCCCGCAGCAGCCGATGTACTGGGCCCAACACCCGTCCCAGGCCCCGGCGCCCTCCTCCTGGGTCCCGAACACCATCGCTGGGGGACCTCCCCAGCAGGGACCTTCCCCCTCCGCCGCAGAGTTCGCACAGGTTCGGGAGGAGAACTGGCGACTCTCGGGGAGGGTGGAGCAGCTCGCTTGGGAGCTAGAGGAGGTGCGCCGGGGAGCGGCACCGAGGCGGCCAAGGAGCCGGCCCGCAACAGCCTCGGCGAGGCCACCACCACAGAGGAAGCGGGGAGGCAAGGTGGCCAAGGCCCCACCGCCGCCGAAGCCAGCCACAAGACGCCGGAGGAGGAGAGGAGGAAGGGGGCGTAAGGGGAAGGACACCCCGGGTCAGCAGCCAGCAGCCCCGCCGCGGGCACCAGCACCACCCTCCACCTCGGGAATTGCCGCCCGGGTGGAGAAGATGAAGGTGGATTAGTCCACCTTCATCCTACTTGAAATTGTTTTTTTTTGTTTTTTTTTATATATATATATGTTTATTTGAATAAACGGGGATTCTGGCCGGAAGATATCAAATGTCGTTACTGTCCTGCTTGTATGAATGTGAGTGTGGGTTATGTGTGTGAGTGAATGAGGAATATTCCACAGATTTAGGAACCAGTGACCGTGGATGGTTGCTATGTACTCCACCGTGTAAGGGAGAGCGGTTCCCCGCCGGTAGACTGGGTTCTTACCGGTGTGGGAGAAAGGAGTACAGCGGAGGGTCTTCTTGACGAGGTCGAGAAGAACCCGAGCCAACCATCCAACCCCCCCGGAGGTTTACTCTAAGGGGGGGGAAGTGTAACGTGGTATTTTTATCATTATAAAAATCCGTTACAGGCTCAGCTGATTGGGAATATATTAATATTCCCAATGATAGCATTAGCTGAGCTCGGTCCGGGACGTCAACGGTGATCGCTGTTGTTGTCGTTCGACACCGCTGATTGCCGTTCCTCGTTACGCTAGTGTTAGCTAATGAGGCGTCCTCGAAGGGAATTTAAGAAATTTAAATTCCCTTACTGGGGCTAGCTGATATCGCGCGATCAGCTGGCTACTCACTTCAAGTATTATCGTCTAAGCGAGCGGACGTGAGTCGCTAGACATAATATTTGCGAATCGCTACTTCGAGGCAGGGCAGAAAAGTGTGTGTGTGTCGTGGTGTGACCGTGCATAGGTGATCCAGGATCTAACCCCACGGGACCCGCTACCGGATACCAGGCGATTCCCCCGACCACCCCTGCCCGGATTGGATACATACCCCAAAAGTAGTAAGTGGAGCGCCACGCGCTCACTATTTTCTTGTGTAGAGCGTAAGTGCCGGTCAAGGGACACGGACTTGACCGTGCCCGGTCGCGTTTGTGCGGGATTGTGTGCTCCGACTGTCGCAGCAGTCGTCGAGCTCGGGACCTAGTCCTCATCCCCGGGGAACGTCCGCCCAGGTTGCCTGAAAAGCTCCTGGGTGTTTCAGACGACCCATTCCCTGTAACGTGGGGGCCGTTGTTGCAGGAAGCTCAGCGGTCTCTGCGTTGCCGACGCCGACGGACTGCCGAGAAGTCCGTCCTCCACTAGGTAGGACTACAGAGGGTGTACGGGCACCCCGCGCGCGGTTATTCTTATTACTTGTATTTTGTATATTGCGGCCCTACGGGGAATTATTATTGTATAGAGTCGTCGAATAAATCCGCGAGTCGACAGTAGTCCTATTGTGTCATTATTTCAGACACCGCCTAGTCCTCTCCAACGGGAGAACCTCCTCTGGGCCCCTTTCACCGGAGTCGGTTTCCTCAGGGGTGAGGAACTCCGGTGAATTATATAAATTACTGTGACCGCGTGGTAACATCGGGAGATTCACCTCCTCCCGTGGTTACGCGAAAACGCGCGTTACATCAGATGTAATAAATAAGATTCCTATAGCAATTTAAAATCCTTATAAACATTGGAAATAGTATATAATGTAGAATATAAAGTATTTATAAAAATAAGGAAAAATACCAATGATAAACGATATGACTCATTTTCTTTTATATTTGTTTCAAAAATATTTAAATCTTCCTCATTTTGTAGAGGTAAGTCTTTTTTAATATTTATTTGTTCACATATCGTTGGCTTATCTACAAATTTAAGCATTTTTGTGTGAAAATTATCGATGAAATCTTTTAATGTCTCTTCGATAGAACGCATTCTTATGTCTATGTCACTTAATTTTCTTATTATCAGTTTATCAAAGTTACTACCTGAAAATTATAAAAGATTATGAATGTTTCTAATATACAGACATATTTATAAAAAATACAAGTATACGCTTACATTTGATTTCATATTGTGTAGTATTTTGTGAATTAACAGAAGAATTAAAATTATTACTACACGTAGCTAAATCCTTTGATGTGTCTGTAGGCGATATATATATATTATAATTATTAACTATCCTAATTATATGCATTTTTTCATTATAAATTAGTCAAACTATTTAATATATTCCAAATATAAAATATAGTTTATATTATACCTTCTACTTGCTTAAAAACTTTCTTTGGCATTTTTGGGAATGGTGGAAGAATAGACGAATTGTCTTCATCACTTGATGAATATACCCTACGAGCCCTCTCTTTCCTTGTTTGTTTTAAAATTTGACTCATGTCAACATCTGATTGGGAATTTACATCTGAAAACATTTCCGCTTCTTCTAATTTTCTTACAGCTTTTTCATATGTAGCTAAAAAATAATTTAACATAACTTACATATTTTTTTAACTGTAAATACGCACTATTCATTGAATTATTTGTCATAAAATTGATAATTGGAGAACTTACATGAAGAAGACCAAATTTTTTTTATCTTGCATTCAGTCCAATCAGTTTTACATTGTTCCATATTTTTTATTGATTTTTCATATTTCTTTAAATTTGTAAAATTTGGCCAGCGTGCTGTGGATAAATCTGTACTTAGCCAAGTAGATGGTACAATTTGTAATCCATCATAAAATTCCACTACAAGATAATTTTTATTTTCCATGTTACACACTTCTTACCTATTAAAGTAAAATTAAATATATAATAAATCTGTCTCCCTTGCACATTTTTTATGTAATAAGATATTAAATTTATATTATGAAAAACTTACACATAAAAATCCTAACACTGCACGTTTTCTTCACAGAAATGCATGACCTTATGTCCTTACACAACTAATTTAATGTAAATATCAACAAAATATCTATGAAAATGGCGGGAATTCGAAAAATGTAATTCCTCTTTCAAATTATATTTTAATTATAAATAAATTTCAATAAGTTTCAATTATATTAAAATAATAATATATTAAATTAATTGTGAAGAAGAGGGTATACCACAAAAGAATCATGTGAATAAGGTAATTTCACATATTTTTGCACAACATCATTTAATAAATAACTTTTTAAATCAGAAATTTCTTGGCAAATATATATTCCAATTATACTTGAACAGCATGGTACTGTAAATAAATCCTTCTTCTTCAAAAATACATTGCCAACTATAAGATAAGTTTGCTTTTCTTCACTAAATATTATATTTTTTAAACAAAAAATTTCATCATTTTTCAACCTACAACAATCATTGGCTACTGAATTTGCTTTTATTTTTATATTTTCACATTCAATGATATTATATTGTAAATCAGGAGACTCGGTAGAGTCTCGCGCCAAGTAGTATAGCCTTAGAGTGACGTCATGTGCTACTGTGCGCGAGACACCGAGTATATCCTTTTCCCGAAACATCAAAAATTTTAAGTCGATTTTTTTAGGAAATTTTGACGCCAAAATATGTTTTGAGGCATTCTGAAGTTAATTTACGAAAAAAAAAAAAAAAAAAAAAAAAAAAAATTTTTTTTGCTTAAATGCACCAAAATGCATGAAAAGTGCAGTTGCATAAATTTCTTAATTTTTCAATTTTTGAAAAGTGTATGTTCAGTTCCGTCGTCGTCATCGTCGTCGTCGTCGTCGTAGTCGTAGTCGTCGTCGTCGTCGTCTCCATCTCCATCTTTTTCGCACCGCTTGAAAGCGTGCCATTAGTGACGTCAGAGCGTGACGTCATAAACACAGATATAGCGAAATACCCTGTTCTAAGCCTATATTATCGGAAATAGTGTTGAAAATGTTATAACTTTTCGTAGCAAATTAATTTTATCATTTATTATTAATATTATTTTCATAAATAATAATTAATAAATAATAAATTATAGTTTTATTTTTTTAACCATTTTCATTTGCGAATAATTGTAATAATAAATGAATAATAATTAACTATTATTTAATTATTATTTTCTGTTTACTTTTCGCAATCCTTGAAAACATGTCATTAGTGAAGGTCATAGCATGACGTCATATGGCTACATATGGCGAAGTATATCCGAACCTAAATTATCGGAAGTAATGTGACAGAAAATTCTAAATTTGTATTATTTATTAATTTTCGCACGTCATGAAAACGTGCCACTAGTGACGTCAGAGTATGACGTCATATTGCTATATTTCGCGAAATACAGTGTTTTAAACCTAAATTGTCGAAAATAATGTTAAAAAATATTATAAATTTTTAACGCTTATGCATTTTTTTATTTATTATTTATATTATTAATATAAATAAACAAAATATTAAAAATAATTGATAATTAATGTATATTAATTTTTTTTAAAGAACCCCACCTACCACTTTTCACCTCCCGCGTAGCCACCTAACACTTTCCGCATATCTGCATTCCAACTACCACCTCCCGTATAACCAATTTTTATCTCCCCCATATCTGCATTCCACTTCTCAATTCCCATCTTCCAACTCCTATCTTCCATCTCACACTTTAACGTTCAATTCTTAAAATATTCAATGATAAAGGCATTATAAATACAGGGTGTTTCTGTGAGGTAGGGCCAAATCTTAAGGGTTGTAAAGAGGATGATTCTAAGACAATTTTTCATATATAATATGTTGATCTAAAGCGTAGGTTTTGAGATGTTTAATGAGAAAGGTACTATTAGTTAGACAGAGAGAGTGAGTTGGTTGAAGTGAGATAACGCTATTCTATCTCACTTCAACTATCTATCTATCTCTGTGTAACTAATAGTACATTTCTAATTAAATATCTCAGAAACTAAGATTCAGATCAAAATGGGGTACATGAAAAATCACCTCAGAATAACCCCCTTTACAACCATTTAAAATTTGGCCGTATCTCACTGAAACACCCTGCATAAACTACTAGATAGATACTGATAGATAAG